>APFE031476724.1:0-16149 GCA_000404065.3 Pinus taeda | reverse complement strand
CTCATCCTGAAGTGCTCCAAGAGAATAAGACAAAGTTTATAGTCTAAATATTATTATGAGCTAATAATATTTGATTGTTCTATATTTAGACTGAGCAGTCACTCCGCTATGGTGTCACTCCACTGTCGTCTAAAAATAGAAGTCCATCTATTTTTCCAACTTGATCAATCATCCATAAATAGCAACCTCCAATCCATAGACATGATCCATATGTCTAAAAATAGACTTGCGCCAAAAATAGCCTGCGGGCCCACTTAGTGAAGGCGACTCTTTTCACTAAGCTCCATCATCTTGTTGCAATCTCAACAAGTGACAGAAGCAGTGGCAGTGCGGGCAATGACAGGGTCGGCGAGTTTCCACCGCAGTTGGCCGTCACGAGGTTCCCCCTCTGCTGGAGCCACTACGGCTCAACGTCCGTTGGCGCTCACGAACGATACTAGCAGGGACGTTCAGGGAATGATTCAACTGAACAAACAGGTTCGAGATGTGACAGAACAGGGCATAGCTTGTGTTAACCACGAACTGGGCGTGGATTAACCAGAGATCAGAATGCAGGTGGGCAGGAGCACATAGTTCAGAATGCAGGAGGCCAAGGGTGCCGAGAGGGCCACTGTAAATAGAGCTGCCAGCTCTACCTCGGTGGTCGTCCACAATAAAAGCTGCAATCACATCCATCGCAGAGCCGAGAGGGGAGGCACAACCGAGAGAGGCCGAAGTGTAAATGCTCTCGGTCTGCCAACCTGTGGCTATTAAAGCCACCGTCCTCTGATGACAGCTCCTCCATAGCCCATTTGAGCCTCGCGTGTGATGGGCACGTGGTCTTCACGAGACCCCTGTCCCGTCAACCATAAAACTCTAACTAGCAGCCGCATCCGGGAGGTTGGCATCATTTTGGACTAGGTGAAGGCATTCCTGAGCTTGTGCATGATTTTTTAGAATGTCAAGAGTGCCTGCCTGTAGAGCATGTTCGCTTTCCACGCCAATGTTGGCGAGTAAATCCGCTACTTTGTTGCCTTCTCTTCTAGTATGATTGAAGGTGATGGCTCTGTTGTGGAGGAATTCCTGCTTCAGAGTTTCCAGCCTTGCTTCCAGCCTCCATCTTGTGGCAACTTCTTTTGCATTTGAACCACTCAGGAGGTGCTTGGCCATATTGATCAGAATTTGGGAGTCACCTTCGACCTCCAGGGGGATAAAGTTGTTTTGCCTTGAGAGAATGAACCCCTGCGAGAGACCTTCCAACTCCGCTAAGTTGTTTGTTTCCCATCCAATATTTCCATAATAGATCTATAAAGGCTTACCTTTGTAGTCTCGAATGATTCGACCGTAGCCAGCATTCCCTGGTTTTCCTTTCGAAGCTCCATCGAAATTGAGTTTATAGGAATGCTTAGATGGGGTTGTCCACATGGTCTGACCTGTTCTGCGGATATTGTGTTTGACGACATTGTAGTACTCCACGGGAAGTTGTAAATTCCAGTTGTTCCATATGGCTTTCTCATTGTCTTGTGTTGGGAGATCGTCTTTGTTCCATGAACTAAGCTTCAAGGTTTCTTCCAGTTTCCCACAAACCTTTCTCCAGATGTTCTCAGTTGGGGAGTACTGGTCTTTAAATATCCTTTTGTTACATTCTTTCCATACATTCCATAGAAGCAGTCCAGGAAGTAAGTACCATGGGTGGTTGAGAATTTCACATTTGTATGGATGCAGTGGCAAATGTCTTAATGTGTTTGTTATATCATGCAGAAGCCTACGTCTTCTCTAACTCCTGAAGCTAGCCTTTTCCCATAGTAAATTAGCCAAGGGACAGTCATCCAGTAGATGCTGAGTAGTTTCCTCTTGAGATTTACAGTTTACACACATGGAGGGGCCATGATAATTTCTTCTTTGGAGTTTTTCCCAAGTGAGAATTTTCTTGTGCCCAACCATCCATAAAACGAGTGATACTTTTGGCCAAGAATCTGACTTCCAAATTTTGGTCCATATTGGATCGATCATGGAGGGGTCACTGCTTATAATTTTGTAGGCTTCTGCGGTGGTGAAAGCCCCCTTTGGCCTGTAGCCCCATCATGATATGTCTTTGTCATCTGAGTGTCTGATGCTTCTTCTCTATAGCTCTCTTTCCAGCTCGACTATGAAGGGATGTTCCTCGTTCCTGGTTAATTGTATACCGTGCTTCCATTTTCGATACCCGAACTCTTGTCCCTGTTCCTAGTACTCCAAAATTTTGTGTTGTTGTTGGTCCTCGTCGAGGAAATTTGAGGGGATATGTAGGAGCCCATTGAGATTTGACATTTGGTTCGAGACGTCCATCCAAAATATGGTCGTGCGACCATTTTGAACTTCCTAGAAGCTGTGTTGTTGAATCAGCTGGAAGTGTTGTTTAGCTGCATTCCATATCAATGAACCCTGGGTGGTGGGAGTGTAGCATATGAGTTCCTCTTGTGGCCTGTTGTTGGCGTACTTACCATTCCAGATGATAGTCCAGGGTTTTCTAGGTGAGGAGAGCCATTGCCACCATATTTTGGCACTCATGATTGCATTGTTGTGGTTTGGGTCTCTTAGACCAATACCGCCTTTTTCCTTGGAGGTGCAGACAATATTCCATTTTACCAAGGCCCATTTACGATTGGTGGAGGTATTTCCCTAGAGAAAGCCTCTTTGAAGGTCTCTTAGTCACTTGAGGACCCATTTGGGGGCTGCCAAGATAGAGAATAGATATAGCGGCATTGCCTGCAATACTGCCTTAATGAGCACTACTCGACTAGCAATGTTGAGGGACCTGTATGTCCAACTACTGAGACGCCGTTCTATCTTTTCCAGAAGCCTTCTCCAGGCAGAGTGCTTAATCGAGGAGGCAATCAGGGGGACACCAAGATAATTGGACGGAAGAGAGGCAATGGGGAAGCCTAAAATTCTAGCCACAGCTATCTTGACTACTGGCGGAGTATGAAAGAAGAAGATTTGCGATTTAGAGGTTTGTTTTTATATTTTTATAATTATTGTTACTTATTAGTTTTTTCTAATTTTAATAAGTTTATGTTTTAATTAAATGAGGAAATTAATATATAACAAAATTGTATTTAGTAAAATGACTCATTTTACAATAAGATGTGTAATTCTTTTTTTCCTAAACTTTAAGCTGACTCGTAATTTTTATATAAATAGTTAATCTGGTAAATTAGTGCATTTGTAAGGCAATCTTCATGTTGCAATACTTTTTTTTGTTATATTTATGAGGCTATATCAACAACATTTATATTTTTAATTTGGTTCTACTAATGTGAAGTAATACTTTCTTTTGAAATGTGAAATTTCACCAAAATACTTACCCTTCTCACACTATCATATCTACTCTCTTGCCCTCACCATATAAAAGATTGAACTCATGAACAACCTAAAATGTTACAAAATGTAATATAAAATTCTTTCTTAACTCAACAAATCTATTTTTTTTAAGAGCTAAAAGAGATATAATCCATATAAACAGTGTAGATGCATATACAAAATACTATAAAATTATTAAATATAAAATATATAAAGTAATTAAAATATTTTAATAATATATAATTATAATATTTCACTAATATATCTTTTAAGATATCTCATGCTTATTTGGCTATATTATCATATTTCCTTTTAATACACAAACTTTCCACCTTTTTCTTTAATTTAAAATTTTGAATAAATTTTAAAATAAAATTTGAAATTAAGCCAAATTTCTTTTACCTATCCTAGGTATTCATTAAATATTAACCTTAAAATATCTATATTCAATAAATTTCTTATAAATCTGTTCTAAATTTTTCTATTTTGTTTTAATTATTTCTAATTGTATTGTATTGTATTGCTTTTAATATATTTTTACTAAGGAAAATGATTATATAATATAACATACTATGATATTACAATATTTCTTTTATGTTATGGGAAAAAAGTATTGATTTATGGTAAGAGTCTTTTTATGAAAAAATGTTTTTATTTAGCTTTTTGTATTGATTTTTTTTTACTAATTTTAAAAGATGCAATGAACTAAAAATCATAACTTGAATATTAAATGAGTATATATATAAAACTGGGTTTAGATTGTATTTTTGAATACATAAATGCATTGATTTCTTGAAAATCTATTTATGTTTTTGTAATTATTCTATATAATATATATACATAGGGTATTTTCTTTCGATATATATAAATATACATATATAAAATATGATATTAAATATTTTATTTTATATGCATTAAAATATTTTATCTATATTAATTTTTTTAATGATGTATGCTAAGAATTAAATGCATTATACATTTCACTCTTATTATGGTGTTGAGAGACTTTATTTGGCACCTTATGGGAGAGTTGTGGGAATGCTAATGCTATGTTATATTATGCAAACATTTTTATTAAATCCATGATAGATTCACATTAGCTAAAGATTTAATAACCACGAGAGGAACAAATATTTTGAAATATAAAATTAATTTTAAAAGAAAAAATTGAAAACAAATTACACTTCAACAGATTTATAGTTCAACAGATTTTTCTATATATATTTTTCAATGATTTAAATTATATATTTAAACCCTTGAATAAATTATACATTTCACTCTTATTATTATGTTGAGAGAATTGTTCAACACACTATGAAGAGATATTGAAATATAAAATTACATATTATGCTAGATACATTTTTTGATTAAAATTATTTCGACCTATTTTAATAACCTATTAAGAATCACTGAAAAATTCAATATTTAGGTATATAACTTCTTTTAGAGTGTAGTTTAAGCGACTTAGGTAATTGAAATGGAAAAGTAAGAAAAAGTGATTCAAATGTCACAATTGTTTTGTTATATACAGATATGATGCAGCTGGTTTAATTTTCGGAAGAATCTGTGCAGTTGAAACGAGACTGAATTGTCCGGAATGCGTTCGGTGGCACTACATGACGACTTTTGGGAAAGAATATCCAGCTGTAGTCCAGCGTGTAATTATCATTCTCAATAATTTCAACCACGTCATATCTGTTCATTTCCACCCATATCTATTCGACTCGAAACAGTTCACCATTACACGTGGACACAACTTTGACCAATAGATGACAACCATATTCATTGTCTCGTAATCTATTGGCCGTTCATGGATAAGATTACAGATGGAAACTTCAATCTGTGATCTTTCACGGTTGGTCATATTTTATTTAAGCAAGATAATAAAATATTTTATCCATAAGTTATATTGAATTTTTGAATTATGTTAATTTTAGGTTAGGAATTGAATAAATTATATATCTTATTTTTATTGTGTTATATAAAATAAATATTTTGATTAAGTAAATAATAAAATTGGAATTGAATAAATTATATATTTTATTGTTATTTTGTTACATAAAATAAATATTTTGACTAAGTAAATAACAAAATTAAAAGTTTAAAAAAATCTAAATAATTAAAATAAAAAATAAATAAAATTTTAATTAATAATTTTAATTTTAATTGTATGTTTATAAGGTTAAATTACACTGTGCAATTATCTTTATTTACAAGCCTATGATATTGCGAAATCTATGGTGCTTATTAATTAAACATATTCAAATTGTTGAATAAATTTAAAAATAAAAGGAAGAGTACTAATTAAATTTGTTTACTTTGAATTAGTTTTTTTAACATTGAAATACTTTATTATGATCAACATTGACATAATATTTTTTATTTTTTTTACATTTAGTTATTGTATCTTTATAAATTTAATATAAAATTATATTACTTGAAATAGATAACAAAATATTATATTTATGGATAAGATCTAGAATAAGTACCAAATCTTCAAACACCAAACACGATTATTGATTATTGGATTTTATCATATCACACGTCATTTTTTATTTATATAATATTTTATTTTATCTTTTAAAGTTACAAATGTCAATTACATCTTGAGCACACATGAAAGCACACAGCAAGCTCATAATGGTCTCCAAAATAACATTATCAATATAACTATTTTCCCCAAACTAAAATAATAATATATTATTTATTTTATATGGGTAGTCATTACATATTGAGCACACATGAAAGCACACATCACGCTCATAATGGTCTCCAAAATAACATTATCAATATAACTATTTTCCCCAATTAAAATAATAATATATTATTTAGTTTATATTCATAGTCAACTTTCAGTATATATATAATTTCGTTCATTGTAATTATTTATATTAATGGCATATATATTTTACTTATTTATCTAATTATTAGAAATTTTTGTTAGATTATTATTTTGGATTTATTATTAAATTTCCATTACTTAAGTTGTAATATTTATTATACTTTTTTATTTTTAATTATGAAAGTTATTTTATATTTATTATCATATTTTATATTAATTAAATATACTTTTTATTTTCTCCATTATTCAAATATGTTGTTTTTGGATTTTTATCATTCAGAATTTTGAAATATGGTTTAATGTAATATTTCTCTAATCTCAAAATCAATTATTTCAATATATAGAATTACGGAAATTAATTACTGAATATTTTGGATTGTATAGGAAAGGGATGTAAGATAACACTCAAAGCTCCTTGTTTTCCATTACAAGAGAAAAGATTTATGGTCAATGTTCATTATTGTTCAAATTTTGTTTTGGTATATTGTGAAAGAAGGTTATCCTGAAAATGTGACAATTAATATTTAAGGATTTTTCTTTTGGTTTTCATATTTATGAAGTTAATATTGATCTTAAACCTGAGGTGATAATGCAAAATATAAAAACAAAATGTAGGATTGATCATGGGTTTTAGATCAGTGTCAAAAATCTATTTTTAGAATGTAAAACTTAATAAGGGGTTAACATCGGATCCCTCTCAATGCATTAGTTTCAAATGTAAATCCTATTTCATATTTATATAATATATTTTCATTCTTTTATGGCCTAAAACAAGCACCTCTAGCATGATATAGGAAAATTGGATGAGCATCCTCGAATGTTAAATTTCAAATAATTTTGTTTTGATGATGCAACTTTATTTGTCATGAAAGATAAAAAATTGTTGTCTATCTTGTGGTATATGTAGATATTGCATTCATAAAGAAATAATTCAAAAAAGGATTTGAGATGACACAATTGAGACACCTTCTTCATGATTTTGGCATTGATGTGACCCATCATGCACATATATATTCCTATCTCAAAACAAGCACATTGGAGAATTATTGAACAACTTTGGCATCTTTAAATGCAATAATTTGACAGCTGAAATGGAAAAAAAAAATCTAAATCTAACATACTTAGAAGGAAATGAACTTGATTATGGAACAATGTCTAAATAGGTTGTGGTAATTTTTATCTATTTTTAGATATTTCATTTCCATTGGAATACTTCCCAATTTTATCCAAGAGCCTTGTGATAGACATTGTTACTAAAGAAAGAGTGATTTAAAGTAATTACGAGGAACTAAAGAATTTTCACTCAAATACTCACAAGTGGATGACTATAACTTATGATTCATTATCTAATTATTTGTAGCCTAGCTTGACATCTATTTAACCTTAAATTATTTCAACAAATATTAACAAAATATTTCAATATTAAGAAAGTAAAACTTTTCAATATTAGTTTTAAATATGCTTTCCATAAATCACTAAAAATAAATAGTGATCACAAATAAAATGTGAAATTTATATTTTAGATAAATTATTTTAATATAAATTTTCTTTATATTTTATATAAATTATTAAATATAAAACTCTTGCCTACTTGCCTCACTCATTATGTTGTTCATTGTGTGTTGATTGAATCTCAGAAGATAAGCTCGATATAAGTTGTTTAAATTCACGTCATTGAAACTCATTGTAGTCCATATGTAAGTTAGAAAATTGAAATTGAAACTAATACTAATTGTGACCAATGTATGTAAATGAGATAATTAAAATGTCATTTCTTTTTCAAGCAAACGAACGTCTCTATACAAACATATTTGGAGATGATGCAACTCGTTTAATTCGCTCCTTTAAAAGGGAGCGAATTCTATACATGTACATATGTGTATTAACCATATACATGCATATATAAACAAGTACACAACAATATGGAAGGAAACAAGAATAACTTTATTCAGATGAAAAGTAGCAAGAGGATTACAACCATGTGCTCTGATCCAGCATCATCCTCCAGCTAAGAAGCGCTTCTTCACCTCAAGCAAAGCTAGATCACCCAGCACTGTGAATGTACAACAGAAAACCAACAACACTTCTCTATAAGATACAAAATTTTAGCCTCTGGATCTATGTGATGAGGGATCCATATATAGATGATTACAAGTTGGTGAGTCATCTTCTGGGATCTTGATTAGTGTCTTCTCTCTGATAGTTCCTACTTCCACTTGGAGAATGATGATCTCTTACTCATCCCTGGTTGAAAATGGAATGGCAAGCATCAGAGGGGAAGCTTCTGGAAGATTCCATGATCTTCCACCTCGCATTTTTGTTCCTTCCATTTGCCCATTCCCGAGTATCGCACCCTACAGAGGAGCAAATCAGTATGCATCGCACCCTCCACATTGAGCTTTCAGTATGGTCTAGTTTTGAACATTTATGACCAATTTTCAGTGGAGAACTTCTAGGAGATGATATAGTCAGTTGACCTTGTTCCTTTAGGCAGTGAAGCAAAACTTTTAGGGACTTATGAGCCCTCGGTTTATGGGCATTTATAATTGGGGTTGAAGTGCCCAAAAATGTCTAACAGTTGCCCCGTAAAGCACGAGGTCGTTAATCTTTCTGATGTCGGGTGAAATGCTTTACTATGAGGATCTGAAGTTTTTCCGAGCTGGGAGGTGACCTGTAATAAGATATAATACAATACATTATTTTTACAACATTTTTCATGATCTCGCTGAGGCGCGCATTCCCATGCTAAACTTTATAAATTTATTTTCATGTACATAGGACACACAATCGTCTGTGTGACAGACTGATGATATGGACACATCATCCTTTGATTTGGATGATCATCTGTTCGCCAATGATGTACACTGGATGTTTTTATATTCCTGAATATATAGTAGCCCGGATGGATGAAACTAGATCTGGGGTCTTCAAAACTCATTCAATCTTCACTCGGAGTACAAGTCGATCGATGTGAAAATTGTTCTGGAGTCGAACATGGAAAGACATCGCCTGATTACCAGCCAACGACATAAGTTGTTAACAGGCGCGAGAGGAATCACCAATAATGACAATAACCCCCAAGCTACTATAGTACAATTCACATGGTGTGAAAAGGGACTTAGCATTAAACACCGCATAAAATCTCTCGGTTGAAGGCCATTGATGTAAACCTGTCGCTGAAAGTGAGAAACTTGCCATTGAGGCATGCAAGCTTCAAAGTACTGAAAGGGTTGTTCCTAAGTCAACTTCTTGGATAGTGAGCTAATGTCGACAAAAATTAACTCGTCACAGGAGGGCCTTAATGATCCCACATCAATGACACGGAATGAAGCAAATGATTTTGGAGGTGAAAAGAAACTGACGATACAGGGTTCGGGGTGGTGTTCATGATGGAATGAAGCATGAATGTATTGCAGTTGGTGAGACACAGGTGAATTGTCTGAATGACTTCTCTTGAACATATTGGCGACACTGACGATGGATTGGTAGCGTTAACCCCAAAGATGGATGGTGTGACGGACCAATGGTGATGACAAGTGAACGGAACAACCCAACCCAGCATGGATGCAGAAGGAAAGTGTCATGTTCAAGAGCGACTTGCTACCAATAAAGTTTCTTCAAGTTTTCTTCCCAATTTTCCCGAGTCATTGCTGACTAGTACCTCTTTATTTTTGTCAAGCTTGAGGAGGATAAGATATGATTGTTCTATAATCCGCCCTTCGGACAAACCTGTCTCTATATTTTAACGAGCCTAATGATAGTGAAACTCGTTCCCGTCCATTTGGATGAGTTTGTCACTATTCGGTTTTAACGAGTTTAATGACAAATATAACTCGACCTCTTTCAATTTTAGAGAGTCTGAAAGAAATGGAAAGGAGACTCCAAAGATTCTTTTTCGTTGTATAATCCCTTAAGTCCAAAAAAACGTAAAATAATACAAAAGGGATGAATTTTTGATAGTTTTAACGAGCCGAACAAGACAAGCACTTCATATTTCTGTGTAATAATCCCTCAGGTCCAAAAAGATTAAAATCTAGATGAGGGATAGCACCTCCGATGCCTTTAACGAGCCAGAGAGGCCAATCGCTCGGCAATCTTTTCATATTTTACGAGTTAGGTGAAAAGAGCCTAAAGAAGACTTGTTTTCGGGGTAGCAGCTGATTCCAGGTAGGATTTGGAATTTTCCAATCATGGCAGTGTCAAAAGGATGGCTAGCAGAATCACTCTTCGCAGATGTTCCTCGAAGGGGTAAATAGTCATATGGGGGTGAATGACCGGCTAAAAACAGAGTGGAGGTGATGGCGAGAACACGACCAAGGCTCAAAAGCTGGCGATAAGGCATTCACAATGGTTATTTACCAATTCATTTTTTAACGAGCCTAAACGGTAGGGGAAACATTTGCTCTTGACTTATGTTTATTTTTTAATGAGCTTGAACTATGCGCTAAAAATGCTCGTGGAGGGTTTATTTTTTAACAAGCTTGAACTCTGTGATAACATTGCTCACGAGTCATATGATAAGAATGTCTCATTTGAGATGCTATTTTTAAGTGGCTTACATCTCTTCAAGCTTTGCCACGGATCCTTTATTTATGCAAGTTAGGAAACGGCTAGCCTTACGAGTTTAAAGGGTTAGAGGTCCTACAAATTTAAAAAATAAATAGCCGCTCTTTGCTTGATGCTTAAAGGTTTGCATGCCCCCAGGTATAGCGAAGTAGAGTTTCCAGGTTACCTTCAATTTGCAGACAAAACATTTGCTCTATCGGGAAAGGCCTACCTTCTAACAGAGGTATCTTATCCGGTCTGATCCCATTTTCCTATACGGACGGGTATCGGACTAGTCATATATCCTTCGCCGAATCCTACCGTATACCTAGAGTTTTTCCGTCGAAGCAGACCAGGGTGCATGCCCCCTGGGTTTCAGTCAAGCCTTCCTGAATCACTCGCGCTCATCAGGTGGACGGACTCGAGACCGATGAGATATTCCTTGTGTGAAAATACCATTTAGGGATGCATTTGACTATTTGCGATGTGTGAACCAGGGAATGACATCTGGTCTACGAGCTTGACCATTCTTCCTTCATGCGGAAAACACTACTCTAAAGAGTGATGAAACGATGGCTCCCATGCAATAAATATAGTTGCGTCCAAGGAATAGATTATAATATAAAGGTCCTTGAACTACCATAACGTTCATGTGAATAGTTTTCTTTCTCAAAGTAATGGGCACATTTGGAAGGATCCCTAAAGGTCGACTGGTTCCCTTGTTGAAGCTTGTTAGATTTCTCATTTCAGGCAAAAGCGATGGCGAACCAAGTGCTTTCCAAGAAGTTGAGGAAAGGGTACTCACAAAAGCCTCTTTATCAATGATGGTACCAACCATGACCATTCAGTAAGCTTGTACAATGATTCTGAATGGTACACTGGCTGGTAAACGGGGTCTGCCTAGTAGATTCCAGTCGAAGGAAACAACTAGGTTGCTTGGTGGTGGGACTGAATAGATGGCCGGATATGACTCTGATGAACTTCCTTCCTGCGATAAAGGAATGGGAGGACTGTCCCTAAGTTCATCAGAGTTTGTGTTGATGAAAAGAATTTGAACGGTGTCATTCTCTTTCTCTTCAGTGACAGTATCATTCGAAGATGAACACTCTGAAGGCAAGACCGGGTCAACTGCTGTATCAACCCTTTCACTTTCATCTGGTATGAATTCAGAGGGTTCATTTTCAATGATAGACGCTTCGGCCGACCACAATGACGGGCCAGCCGGATTTTCAACCGGTGGAGGACTCGGCAAGAGTTTTTTATATCTAGGAGGAAGTCGAAGTGGTGAAACCGAACGATCATCCAAAACTCTTTTAGCCTCGTCAAGGAAGGTACAACGGTGGACGGCGTGACTGTCTTCACACAACTTATAAGGAAGTTTAGGATTCCTTCTTTGTCCATGTGCTTCACTTTCACTTGTTGATGGTGAGCATTACACATGATCACCAGAGGTTGATGCTACCAGATTGTTGAAATGAGGAGACCAGTCCCTTAAGATCTGAGGAATTCAGGGACAATCTCGGTGATAGTGGTCTCCATTGCAAATGACATAAGGAGATTTAGGTTTTGACTGTGCGGTGTGAGAATTTTCACTAGACGATACTTGGTTGCTCCCTTTCGATTTTGGTTCTTTTTTCTTCTTTTCCTTTTTCTCTTTCTGCTTCTTCTTCTTCTCAGTTACTTGATTTTTAGCTTTATCGACTTTATTAAGCGAACAGGAGGGAGGAGAGGGAGAATCAGATGAAGTAGAAGGTTGGGAGGCAACTCTAATGTCGTCTAGTTGCTTATTAGACTGTTTAGGAATTACGGGATTCTAAACAACATAGTTAGAGAAGATCAAAATAGGCAAACCCATTGTCAATCCTGGAAGTGACAAAGTGGCCATATGGGGTGGACTAACATCTCCACAAGAGGAGAAGGAACTAGGATTTCCTTCAAGGGAAAATCCTTGGTTGGTAGACTCCATTTTCTCAAGCTGAAGATCAACAGGGGAATTTTTGACATTATTCTAATTAAAATAAATTTTTATACGCTTGGACACAACTTTTTTTTTCAATTTTAAAGAGTTGAGAAAAAACAAAAGATGACTCTAGTCGCCTGTGATTTTTATTGAGCCTGAAGTGACAAGTGCTCAGAGGACATTTTCCTTTAAGGAGTCTGAAAAGGAGAAAAATGGACTTCTCTGGAGATCTAGGCAGAGAGGATGACCAAACCAATCACAAAACTGCAGAATACTTTTTATGGTACGGCAATCAATCTTCCCAAATGCTGTGTTCGGTGCATTGTGATCGATAGGGCAGTAGACATGGCTTCCTAGGCATAAAGGATGCAACCTATCATGGTCTCCCAATATATACTCGATGGTACGTGGGAGCACAAGTCCGTACTAGCACTTACCATCTCAGAGTGGAGGAATCACCCAACCAAAACTGAAAGAAACAGTTACCAGGATTTACGACGTTGGAATATGTCTCTAGCCTAGACCTCTATATGTTGTGCGTTAAGTTCCAAAGTGTTGTTAGATTCATTGAATTTATTTTAAGTTGATATTGCTTAACAATTTTCCTTTTAAGTTCACCACATTATGTACATATAATTCCTAAAATGCAGTCTAAGATGATAAAAAAACGTTTGATCTTCTTTCAGCAATGAAAATCCTAGCTACTAAAGGGAAGAAAGTCAAGAATCTTTTCTTCACAGAGCACAGAGCACACGCTAAATGCATAGTTCTAAATTAAGCAAAAATCAAAATGCAAATGCACATTCATGTATTTGTTTTCAGCTCTCTTAATGTGCGAATGATGTTAAGAAACCTAAATGCAAAACTGAATTACTTTTAAAGTGACAATACTCAACAAAATTCTTTTTCCAAACGAAGTGAAAGCGAGAGAGACACTTTGCAATTTTGAAATGGAAATTGCTTTTTGACACTTTAAAACTATTAATTCAAACCCTATGCAACAGTAACTGTATAATCAACTATCCAGAACAATGGGATTGCTTTCTAAAACTGAAAACGACAGCTACGACACTTTCAGATCTAGAGACTACAGTTCGACTATGCTACTTTTTGCAAAAGAGAACTAAAAATGACGCATAATACATAAAAAAAAATTATAGTTCTTTGCACTAAGGAGGTGGAATAATGCAAGAGAAGGGGGTTTTCACAGAAGTACATTGACTAGAGATAGTAAACTCTTGAATAAGACTGAAAACAGTGAGAAAAATCCACAGTCGGAGGGTAAAGTTAACCCTCCCTCACCATCGCACCTGTTACACAATGAACTTAGTATGCAACGCACCTACTGCACTCGGGAAGTGTGATGCATACAGAATACCTTGAAGGTAGGGTACGATGGTAGCAGTGCGAGACTTTAAACGAGATTTCACTCACAGATTGCAATCTAGTTCAGGTGTTTAGGCCAAATAAGTAAAGATCAATGTATGTAAAACACAAAGGTGATCTAAGAGGTTACTAGAGCCACCACTTAGGGCAATTAGATTGCTTGCAGATCTATTGTTTAATTCATAAACAAAACATGGAGATAGACTGAAGCAGCATTAATCTACTTTGCATTTGTATGATAAATGCAGTTCAAAGTCTAGCTGGTTTGACTTCAGGCTCTGTCTGTAAGTTTATAAAAGAAACAAAGATAGATAGGTTAACAAGTAATCTAGTCGCTCCCCAGTGGAGTCGCCATTTTGTTATCCGGGAATAGTGTCCACTTAGATGCTGCTATTCCCACTAAGATGGGTGGCTATCATAGAAACAAACAATCAAAGTCTACTGTTTTTTCCTTTTATGAAAATAGATAAGAGGAGGACGAAGAAGACCAACTTGAGTCTTGTGCTTGATTTCCTCTCCTTCTTGATAGAGCTTCGCCACTTCTTCTTATCTGTCCAGCGTCAAAAGGACCTGTGGAATCATAGCAACATAATACTATGCAAGAAGCAAGGATCTAAATTCATAAATAATATAGGATCAGATGTGTATTAACCATATACATGCATATATAAACAAGTACACAAGAATATGGAAGGAAACAAGAATAGCTTTATTCATATGAAAAGTAGTAAGAGGATTACAACCATGTCCTCTGACCCAGCATCATCCTCCAGCTAAGAAGCCCTTCTTCACCTTAATCAAAGCTAGATCACCCAACACTGTGAATGTACACTAGAAAACCAACAACACTTCTCTATAAGATACAAAATTCTAGCCTCTAGATCTTTGTGATGAGGGATCCATATATAGATGATTACAGGGAGGTGAGTCATATTCTAAGATATTTATTAGTGTCATCTCTCTGATAGTTCCTACTTCCACTTGGAGAGGGATGATCTCTTACTCATCCCTGGTCGAAAATAAAGTGGCAAGTGTCAGAGGGGAAGTTTCTGGAAGATTCCATGATCTTCCACCTCACATTTTTGTTCCTGCCATTTGTCCATTCCCGACCATCGCACCCTACAGAGGAGAAAATCAGTATGTATCACACCTTTTACACTGGGAAGGTGATATGCATCGCACCCTCTGCATTGAGCTTTCATTATGGTTCAGTTTTGACCATTTATGAGCAGTTTTCAGTGGAGAACTTCTAGGAGATGATGTAATCAATTGACCTTGTTCCTTTAGGCAGTGAAGCAACACTTTTAGCGACTTAGGAGCCCTCAGTTTATGGACATTTATGATTGGGGTTGAAGTGCCCAAAAATGTCTATAAGAGTGCTCTCTAGATCCTTTTAGATCTACCCCTACACTTATGGCATTCTCTGTAGCATTTAATGTTCACCCTACAAATCTTATTACATCCACCCCTAATCACGCCTAAGATTCTCTCTTCCATTTAATGTTCACCCTCTTTGCTAGTGCGCATTACCCTTCTTTCCATGCTTTTTACATTTGTCATTCTTTCGGCTATATCCATCTATGTTTGAGTAATTCTCTAAGGTTACTTATGAATAAACAAAGGAAACTATTTTCCAACGCTACCGTAGTGACCTATCGCCCAAGTTATCATAGCCTACAAACCTTTCAACTACAAAGGTATCAATAAGTTAGGAAATTAAATATTCATCTTAAGAAAAGTTGTCATTCTACAAGGTATCAATAATGTGTATTTTATTGTTATATTATTAAAGCCTCTTATATTGTTATGTTATTAAGCCGTCTTATATAATATATGAGTTACAAATTTCATGTAGCCATGGATACTTTTCCATTACATTTGCATTGCAACATCATGATGGTTAGTCCTCCAAGTCACTCCATTTTCATTTCGAATAATGTCTTTTTGACCATATTAACAATTCCTTTACTTCTTTTTCGAGACCTTGTTATAGGTTATATCCAGAGCCATTTGGATCAACGATTCATAAAAGAATGTATTCAATTCAATCCTATTGAAGTTGAGGGAATAACCAATTTTTTTATCCTTTAGTTCC
>APFE031476721.1:0-13903 GCA_000404065.3 Pinus taeda | reverse complement strand
GTCGAGCAAGAAGCAGGCTGCTATTTCTCTCTCTTCAGCTGAGGCCGAGTACAAAGGAGTAGTCAACATCACCATTCAAGCTCTGTGGCTACAACACTTCCTCACTGATTTGGGCGTTCAGTTCCGCCAGCCCATTGTCATCTGGTGTGACAACTAGAGCACTCAAATTTTGCAGGGATCCAGTACAGCGGCAGCGGACGAAGCACATAGAGATCCATATGCACTACATTAGAGACTTAGTACATGATCGGGTCATTGATTTGCAGTTTTGTCCCTCAGCCGAACAGACTGTAGACATCTTCACCAAGACATTCACTGAGCAGAAGTTTCGCTCTCTGCGTGATCGTCTTGGAGTGAGGGACATAGTTGCTTAGCAACTGTTTTTTTTCCCTCTTTTCTTTTGATTACATTATATTTTGAGGGGGGGGTTTTCCCATGAGGTTTTCCTCTTTCCTCAATTTTAATACATGTTGCATTGTATTTTGGGTGACCTTTGGCCTTAGTTGTCGGGGCCCATTTTCTATTTTTCCCCATAGTGGTGTTCAGGGGGGTGTTGGAACTACTACACCTACATGCAGACTCTCAGTTGGAGCATTGGATTGCATGCATGCTGACTCTTAGTTAGAGCATGCAACTACATGCAATTGCATGCGGACTCTTAGTTACAGCATGCAACTACATGCAACTGCATGCAGACTCTTAGTTAGAGCATGTAACTACATGCAACTACTACACATCTACATGCGGACTCTTAGTTAGAGCATGGGATTGCATGCAAGATTCCTTTTGCATGATTTACTCCTTGATTTGCTCCTTCTTTAACTCCGCAACTGACTAGTTATCTCCGGAACTTGGTGTAGGTGTTGAGTCTTCTCATTGATCACCACTGTAGTTCATTACCTTGGGATCTTCACCCAGTAATGCTATATCATGAGCATTGTAAAATATTTTCTAATGAATCATTCTTTTCTTCTTTCGATTTTCTTTTAATGTTTTTGCTCTGCAAAGCTGTCTGTTTAACCTTTACTAGCTAGATTCATCTGTGCAGGTTTTCTAACACATTTACAGAAAATTGGTAAGAAAGATGGCATTTTATTTTTGCCTTCAAGATATAATGTCGATGCCTTTCAGTTTTCCACATTAGACTGTTTCTTTCTTCTTCCGTGGTGTGGAAAAGTGGATAGAGCATTTCCATGATTAATTAAATGGGTCGTTTCTACACTTACGGTTTTAGATCATAGCCATTCGTATCTGTCCATAGGTGGGACATTTTCGTAATTTATGACGGTCTTCTGGTCAAACCATAGCCATTCACACGACAATAAAAGGACAAAACTGTTTACATGTTTGACTTAATTACACATAAACAAACGAATGTTTGATCAGGAAGAGAAGGCACTGACAAGAATGTTTGATCCGGAAGAGAGCTACATCCCAACTCTCAATTTAACTTGAGAAAAAGTAGAAAAATATATAAACAATAAGTAGATTCACCCAATCAAGACAAAATGGAGCTCAATAGTTCAAATGATTACCCAAATTCAACATTGTTCAAATATGGAATAAAATTCAATTGTAAGAGAAAATGCCAAATATTCCCTCATGTAGACTAGGGAAATACAAACCTACAAAACTTATGGAGAAAGGGAATAAGGTAAAAATAAATAAAAAGGTTAAGGTAAAAAGTTCAAATATTAAAGTAAAAATGTTCAAATAATGAACTTTATAAATAGATAAATGACATAAATAATAGAAATAATGACGAAAAGGTAAGTAATAAAGATAAGTGGGGAAAATAATAATATATTTGATATATGACCTTTGTTTTTTATTCTTTAAATTGTTGAATGAACCTAAGGTATAGGGACATCTATTGAGAATATGAGAAAGATCAATTTCTTTTGTTATAATATCTTTCTTTTTCTTCACTCTTTTAAAAAGAGACAACATCCTCACTGGCCTTACATCAAGAAGATTTGGAACATTTAAATTGAATAAAAGCTTCTTGTTTTAGAATCACTCATTTTGATGTGTGAAATGAAAACACATTAACAATAACCCATGGAGAGCCACATATACGGAATAAAATGTAGAGACCTATAGAATTAAATAAAAAGATTGACTAAAATACTACAACAAAGATATTGACTCAAACACCACAATGCAACCTAGCGAATGAATAGAAAATCTCTTAAACAAAGAGACACTATGAAACTACTTGTAAAGTAGCCTATTTCTAGTAGCATTTTTGGGATTAACTAAGTTTATCAAACGAGGATGAAACATTTTAACCAAAATGAAGCCCTAGTTTCATTTTGAAAATGAAGGAGATAACAAGTTTCCAAATTTCAATAAACAAATAGAAAAATTTACAAAGGAAAGAGGAGATATATAGCAAATACATAGACAACATAATTAGTCTGAAGGATAGAGATATTGTTAGTATTATTATTTGGGGTCATTTAATATCATTAAGTTATTATTGAAGAGGTGCAATGTTAGAACATAGTTGAAATAGAAGCACTCTCATTCATTAATTCAATGTTTCGTTTGGCCCTAACCTTAATATTAGATTATTTTTATTGTTGTTGTCGTTTTTGTTTTTATCATCATCAACATCAATATCTCTAATGATGTGGCATTATTATGAAGATCAAGCATTGGAAGAAATGAAATGTTGAAAACAAACTTGAACACCATCATAGATCGCCATTGTGGGGGCTTCAATGTTTTTGTGTATGTGCTATCAAAAATATAACAAAGTCCTTTTTCTCTTTTATCTTCCAATTATTGTCATGTAAACCTTGTAGGTTGTGGAAGTCTAGAAGAAAAAAAACTTCCATTTTTATAGTTGTGAGTGGTAATTCCTTGTTTCCATAATTCCGCTTTCAATTTTTCTTGCCAACTTGAGTGCCTTCTCCTATAAATCAGGTTCCCAAAGATGAACCTCATGTTGAATGTTATCCTTTAAAGTCCCTATGAAAACATCAATCCTTTTCTTCTCTAAAATATAATTTACTCTTATATTCAATTTTTTGAAATCCTCAATGTGCTCTACCATTGAACCCTTTTGTTTGAGATTTGTCAATTAGCTAAAGAAGGTGTTACTCTTTGTATCCTCATAATGTGCTATCATTTCTTCCGTGAAAATTGACCAAGTGACAAGTGCTTTACAGTTGCACCTCATGTAGATCAAAATATTGCTCCATCTGTAGTATCCAATTTACGGGATCATTGCCATCAAACTTCCTCGTATTCCCTTTTTTTTATTTTAGAAACTCAATCTTGAAGCGAATGTAACTCTATAATTTTGAATTTTCTAACTCTGAAATCACAACCTGCAGTAGCCCTCAGTGTCCTCTTTCCAATGCCACCAGTCTAATTGAAATCGGATTCTCCAAGAAAGCATTATGTAAAATCTCCCAAGATGACCTAATTATATACCTTTTTAGAATAGCGAACTTGTATGAAGTGCCACGTGTCACTATTTATTTGAAAAATATAAATAGGAAACTACAATCTGTCATCTTTCTGTAACTACTTATGAAATTTCAATCTGATGCTTAGAGAGAAAGTTATGTCGATTTTCCCAAGGTCACTTGTTTAAGATGCAATTTGGGAGTCTTCAAAAACCTTAACTTCCTCAGATCATATATCCTAAAATATAGCAAGACAAGATCTGAAATTCAGACTTGTGGTTCAGACCCTTTCTTCTCATATGTTTTTTTTTAGCTTCTAACACTTCGTAGTGAACAAATTATTGTGAGACTTCCATGATGACTTATTTTATATGAAATTCTAGAGCTTACAAAAACCCTAAATTCCTCAAGTCATATCAGCGAAAATATAGCGAGACAAGATCTAAAATTCGGACCAGAGTTTCAACGAGATTTCCTATCAAATTGTTTTTTTTTTAACTTTTGAAACATTGTAGAAAAATAAGTTATATCCACAATTCCACGCTGACCTATTTGGAGCAACGAAACCCTAGAATCCAAAGCTTTGATAGCAAATGTTATGCAACCAGCTCACAAAAAGATAGAAAAGATAGATCAACTCCTTAGAAATAAGCCTCTTCGAGGGGGGAACCTCCTTTACATTAACACCAATGAACAATTCATCGATGATACAAATGACAAGACCTCCTTTCTATATATAGGAGTCTAAGGGGTCATAATATAATCAGAGCCGACGTAACAATAATAATGTAAGGACACAATAATAACAATAGCGAGCTTCTATGGGGCACGATAATAACGATATGGGGACTACATGGGCACAACAATATAATAAGGGGGTTGTACTAATAACAATAAGGGGTTACACTAGTAGTATAGGGACCTAACAAAAAATTGTGCAGTGCCCACCAAGGGTCAGAAATGCACAATTCAATTAGGCAATGTTTCTTGCAGGACGAGGCCGTGTGAGGACATACTCCGCAGTTTCAAGACGTAAGGGGGGCTTAGTTAGTAGAAAGGCCTAAAGGGAAAATATGTGCAATTCATGAAGGCATTGACTTTCGCCTGAGGGAAGGCCACAAGGGAAAGCATCTACGTAGTTTTGGAGGCCAAGGAAGGGTGGGCTCTCTATGCACTGTGTAGTTCAATTAGGCAAGGGAAAAGCTTGAGGGTTGAAGGTGCGAGGCATGTAGTTCAAGGCATATTGGGAGGCACAACTGGACAATTATGGGGTTTAAGGGAGGTTGCTTGACTACGGAATTGTGCAGAATCACAGCCCTAGAGGAAAGTGACTGCACAGTACACAGTTCTAGACAGCAAGGTCACATCAATGAGGGTTGAGACTGCACAGTGCACAGCTTAGTTAGGGCCCAGTGAAGCTAAGTTTACCGATCATAAATATTTTCCGAAAATGGCTAAGTGCAGGAAGGGAAATCAATTCATGGTGAACTTGAATTGTGATCACAAACATAGCATACTTTGACGACACAACAACATAGATCATCATAACAAACACACAAAGCATTCCCCTATGTGTGAGTGGCTCATGACAATATACGACAAGTGCAACACTTAACATAGACATTGGGAAGAATGTGACGACACTTGTGCAACAACTCTCATGACTTTGTGTATGAGTGTGACAGATATTTACATGGTTATGAAATCTCATTTACACAAAGAACGACCTTCAAAACCACCATAAAAGTCTCTTAATTATTACATAACAATCAAACATGCCAAAATATGTCAGTTAACCCAACAAGCAAAAAGGGGAAAGAACTTTGAGGAAGCTCATGGAATGACTTAGAATGTTTGCAACAATTAAGGAAAAGACCAAGGAAGGCTCCAAAATTTGAGTGCAAGCCAAAATTTTGGAGGGTGTTGTAGCAACTACAACAACGTTATAAATAAAATCATTAGAAATTTGAATATTTTTGTTGAGATATATCCAAATATATTATAGTTTGCATATTAGGGACTAGTAAGATTTGCCAAGGTTTCTAAACTTTAAGATATACTTCCATCCTTAAAATTTTCCTTACTTATTAGTACCATGGCGATCAATAAAGTATACTAACTTATAGGAGGCACAAATTCTACAGATGAAATTTAATTGAAGTGATTTTTACGCCATGGGAATGATATTGACGAGTAGAACAATGTTAAGATGTTATAGTTATGCCCATAATGACCAAATCAACATTAGCAAAAAATTACCATAATCGACACTGGGGAGATCATTTAGTTACAGACCCAATTAGTTATTTATCAATTTGGGATGGTGATTCTAACTAGTTAAAATAGGTCTAGTTACCCCTCAATCTCCCTAATGACTTGTGACATTTCTAATTACTTATCAACAAGAAGAGGTATCAAGCTTACCCTCTTGTAGCTAGCTTGCAATAAAATGGCCCTTAAAATGACATAAGGGCTTAGTGAAGCCACCAATGTTTTTTCTTCTGTGAAAGAGACTTCTACAAATGTTTCATAAATGAAAATGAAAACTAATCTAGGACGCAATCACCAAAATTAAATGTAAATCTATCTTGATTAGGAAAGGATACTCATTGTCCTAATCAAGAGAAAGATATCATAACATAAACCAACTTGAATTTAGAATAAAATTTTAGTTAACAAATCAAAGAAATAGTTCTCAGATGTGTTACTTGTTCACAGAAAAATGGCAAAACAAATATCTGATAAACAGTTGTTAGATCTATGTTGTTCATATATCTAAATTCAAATGAGATTGTGTGGACCTATTTCACTTGGTCTTCGTTCATCTATCCCACATCGACCATGTCACTGTGGTAGAATTCCTAGAAATTTCATCCTCAACTATATTTAAAATTGTCGGGAGAGTGGGACAAAATTCTGCCTGTTAGTTCACGTGCACAAATCTTTGTTAATTTCCTTGCTGGTTTGGGTCCCACTAAAGGCCCTCGGTCCCTGTGGAACCCATAATTCTTGTTACATTTGACTTGGACTTTCCCCTTCATTATTTTTCACAGATCATTCGACTAGCCCCACCATGCGGAGTCACCCTGAGACTTGTAACCCAAGATTTTTAGTATGCCCCTCATTTAAAATCTCTGGGTTTAGGGTGTCGTCACTAGCCCCTAATGCCAAGATTATTTCCTTCTATGTCCCAACTTCATTGCAACTTGTCTTGTAACTATGGGTTATGTTGTAACTTATTTTTACCCTATGAATATTTTCTAGTTTTCCCTTTATGTTAAAAAAAAATGAAAATAGAGAAAAATAAGAATTAAAAAAAAAAAGGAGAAAGAAAAAAAAAATACAAAAAATATAAAAAGAGAAAAGAAACAAAAGAAATAAAAATGAAATAAAAGATCAAAAAATAAAAGAATGAAAAATGAGAGAAAAATAAATAAAATAAAATCTAAAAAAAGCGTGGAATTAAAATGTCGCCCCTCATAGTTTAATTTTTTTTCTATTTAATAATAAAATTGTTTGAATTGACCACCACCCGTCAGCAATTAGTGAAAGCACATGAATCAACGACAGAGATCAAGCCCACTTTGATTAATAACCCGTGCCTAATATCAGGACCCCCTACATCCTCAAACATTAACAGGGGTCGGGGGAGGGGGGGGGGTGTTCTGTAAAGCGGACTTGATTTGTATCGCTTTTAATATGTGGTGGCTTTGTGGCTATTGTGGCCACCCTCCACCATATACCACTTACAATGATACACACCACCCCCTCCGCAGCAAACCACTCATACACCTATTTGTTCTATCGCTACCCACATTCTATTATTCTTACTTCCTACCAACATTCTGATACTCTTAGCTGACGTTATCCCTCCCACTACATTAAGCACATGAGTGTTGCATATTTAAAACTTGCGCCAATGTTCAATCATATTTAACACCCTGCGCCAATAAGGGTTACACCCCAAAGAAACTGTTATTCATTCCTCATAAACACTGCTATCAAATAAAAAATATTCCCACTCAAAGAGTTGTAATTTATCAGAACAATGAAACCATTTTTCATATTACAACTGAGTCGATTTTCCTATCCGTTCAGCTAAATCCTCAAGCTTTCGTACACCGTTTTTCCTCTGATGCTTTAATGGAAATCTACCAAAAACTCACTTTCCCACATAGAGCTCACATTTTTGAATCATTTTTATCGGAAAACTCAAAATTACCCAGAACTAACCCTCCTTATCCCTCTACAACGTTTCCTGACATGTCTAGGTAGGTTATTTCCTTAGTGTCTTGTCTGTTAGGATATGCTAGCGACCAATGGGTTGATTAAGTCATTTTGTATTTTCTATTAGTGTTTTATTCTGGAAAAAAACCGTCAATTATGTTTAACTGCAACAAATTTTTTTCTGATACTATTCATAACCAATTTTTAAAGTTCAACGGAGAAGGATCATTTAAACACCATGGAGTTTTGGTTTACTTGTTTTTATATTATCAATCTGAAAGATTCAACTTTCCCTTGAAAAAGTTGGATGCTAAAGGTTAACCTCTGTTAGTAATTCATTAGACATATTTGGTCTGGAAAATCTCTTAAGAGTTTTCTTTCAGTGATTTTGTAAATCAATTCTTGTATATAGCTACTTGTTTGTTAAATAGCGATGCAATCCCTAGAATTTCAACAGAGATTAAGAGAATTCTACGTCTATGTGAACATAAAAAATTTGGACATTGGTATTTATACCAGAATTTCACTAAACTTAGAATTTATTGCTATGATCTTCAACCATACAAATTTCCAGTGTTTCTCCACATGAGGATTTTTGCATTGTAGTACATCTTGCAAATGCTGAAAATATGGATGAGGTTCATTTTATTTCTAGAAAACAAAAGGCTTAGTTTAAACTGAAAGTGCAAGTTGGCCAATTTATAGTCAATACTAGAGCTACAAAGAAAGAGGTCAATGACTTATTGAGCCAGATGAAGTTTAAATTAAGTTTTACTTGGTCATATGATCCATTAGGAGTAATCTCCTCAATGAGGATTGCTAAAAAATTTGCACCATATATGCATGTGGCAAAACCTGAAATTGAGCAGTATGCCAACAAGGAAGACTAGACAAGGAATATATTACAGGGGATTGAAAAGCCAGTTTCCAGTCAAACAACATTGGAAACTTCAAGAATGATAGAGAAAGAACTAAAGAGACTAAGAGAAAGTATATCACAAGCAGAGTCATAGTTTTTAAGGATTAGCATTCAAAGTATTCAAAATGATGAAATTTGTACCCATTAAAGAAGAATCTTCAAAAGCTCAAACTTCTGAAAAACTTACTATAGTGGTAATATCAGCATGGTCTCCTTTTTCATTACAACAAATTTCCGAAGACATATTAGAATCACCTTCTTCTCATTCTTCTCCAAAACAAGAAAGTATTGTTTGCCAATTTCTTAGAAATGAAGAAAAATGAGACTTTAAAGACTTCAACATATGAAAAACTTTGGAAGCAGACTTCCTCAACTCAGACCAGATTACTTTTGGCCCTTGAGAATGAAAAAGGCCAGTTCCAATTAGTATTCTTGGAACCAAAGGTCCCAGTGCCTAAATCTGTTGAAGATTATAAAACTTCTATATTTTCATTTGACATAAATAAAATTCATCCTATTGGCCAGATTGACCTTGATAAGAAAGTAGGGAAATGATATATTCATCCTTAACAAGTTTTTCCATGGAACCTTCCAAGTTACAAGCTTGTCTCAATAACATTCATTCTCAATTATTCGAGAGGATATCTTCTTCAGCAAGGGACACCAAAATCAAAGGACTTGAAGATTTAGTTATAAAATTAGGACTAGATCCTATGTATATAAAGGAAATTGAGGAAATCATCAAGAGTATAAATGTTGATATTCAAGCATTGAGGAGATAGTTGAAGCTTCCAACAACTCAACATCCGCAGGCCCAAGAAGTTAATCCGTTAGAGATGGAGAAGGAGAATATGCTTCAGATGATTTTTGAACATAATATACAGATATATAAGATGGAAGCATAAATGGAAAAATTAATCATTGAAAAAGAGCTACAACTTAGTACTACAGCAAAAACTTCCACAATAGTGACTTCAACACCATCAATTTCTAGAGTAGCAGTGTCTACAGTAGAAACATATCCCACAGGATCAAATTCAGCAGAGAAACTGTCAAAACCTATGGGATACTTTTCATTGAAAGATATTGAAATTGAAAAACTCAAAACTTTACTCAAGAAAGTTCAAAATGACAAGATAAGGGCTGACAACACATATCTCGTTGAAGTTCAGAACAATTTTAGCTTAACGAGGTAGATAGAGAAATAAGAAAATGAGTCACTGTTAACATAGACATTGGTAGAGGCAAAAGAGAAAATTTGGATTGATATCAATTCCACCATGACTAAAATCTAGACATCAATTCAGATTATTTTTGAAGAGGATGATTTGGTGGATAGATCAAAGGAAGTCATCATAGGAATCAAAGAAGATTTGGAGCATATGCACGGAGAAGAAAATAAAATAATTAAAGTACTGAATGCCAAAACTAAATAAGAATTAGAAGAATTTGGAATTTAGGACAAAAATGATACTACCATAGAGGTAAGAAGAGTTTTGACAAAGAAAAAATTGATGTTACAGTTAGAAATAAATTGAAGCCTAAATTAGAAAATTTCACAGGAAATTTAATACTCTATAGCAAAAGCGACTTCCAGCTCTAAGACATTCTACTGGCCAATTGATTCCATTAGAATACTATTAGTACAAATTGCACAAGATAGCAACAAATAAAACCAAATTTTCCCAGAAGGCCTAGAGTATGAGCTTCTCATTCAGCATGAAGTTAGTCATTTGTTCATCACTAGGCCTACTTTTGAAAAATAAACAGAAGTAGATGAGGCATATAGGAGGGTAACAAAATTTCCTATCCTAGATGAAAAGAGATAGGACATGTTACATGAACTCATTGAGTAAAATGAATGCAAGGAATTCAGTGACCAGTCACAATAAAAAGAGGGGTTGTAAGCTAAGAAATATGAGTAGAAAGCAGAAAATCAGTCAAAGACAAAAATCATCAAACAACACCCTAAAATTATGTGTTGATTATTAAAATTAGTTTATAATAGATATTTTCCATTTCTACTTTTGTAAATAAAAAACAATTTCAGATATTATCTCATTTTGTAAAAAGAATGGCTTAGACTTAAGTTATTTTTAAATTTCGATCTATAAGTATTTGGTATATCAAAGAAGTCAGGGTTGAACCCATGTAATGTACCAATGACATGCTTGTAATGTTCAAATCTATTTTTGAAGATAATTGAACGATTCTGGATTCATTCTTAACAACTTGTGTACCTATGTGAGTTTGTCTTATTATCAATTATGTTTTCATATTTATTTCTGTACATGTTCAAAGTAACATAGAAGATTGGAAAAGGGTACATTGAATATCAATCTCCCTGAAAGCCCCTACAAAGTTACTATCATTAAAAAAGATTAATTAATTGAACTGTTTGTCTTAGTTAATTCCTCTAAATATTTAATTATTGCTTTCTTCCATCTCTTGAATGTGTTCTATTTGGATGTAGAAAACTTCTACACGCGCATGCTGTATATGATGAATTAAATGTTCAATATGAATGTTTGTCTAGTTATATACTTTCTTTACTTGTGCTTTTCAAATCAATTTAAAGATTAATTATGTTAGGAATGAAAATAAACCCTTAAATTTTCTCAGAAATACTTAGAAATTATGCATGCTTAAAGGTTTAATGCATTGATCATCCATTTAAAATCAAAATGTTACTTTAGATGCTTTGGCATAGTTCCCCGGCCTAAAAATGTCTACAATGATACTACAAGTTCTACCAAGCATTGATAGTGGCCCAACTTCCACCTCATCCTAGATAATCGACCCCGAGTGTTCCTCTTAGTGCTCCCTCTAGATCATTCATTGATATTGCACAAGGGGTCATCCAATTATGAGGAACGCTTATCCTCCAATGGTCCAAATCTCTCTGGCTCAAGTGTTTGTTCATTATGCTTGATCAAAGGGTTTAATAAGTTCACACAATTTCCTCTTGATATCCTATTATTTGTGCTTCAAGGAATTCTAACCCTGTGCCTAGTGACAAATCCTGGATTATATAAAGCCTCTGCCTAGGCCTCTGATACATATTCAAAGAAATATGAGGGCATACATAAGCTCTTCCATCATATCCTTCCTGAGCTTTAACGAAATTTGGCAGTCAGTCAATTTAATTGTGCTTTAAATTCCATTACATTAAATTTTTAATCTAGGTTTGTGAACTTATGAAGTGCACAACAAAATATATGCAAGGATTTATTTTCTAATTCTACGACATGTAAATTGACATGAAATGAAATTTTAATTTAGGAAACTAATTAAAATATGAACTAGGAAATTGATGCAAATTTAATTTGAGTGTTGGAAAATTAATATATGAAAGAAGGTAAATCTTATCTATGAAAGCATGGAAAGTTTGTCTATCAAAGCATGTAAATATTATCTATGAAATCATGGAAACTTAATCTAGGAAATCATGAAAACTTAGTCTATGAAAAGCGAGTAAAGTTAATCTATGAAAGCTTATAAATTTAATCTAAAAAACATATGAAATCTAGTTCTATGAAAACATATAAACTTATTCCCAGAAAACATGTAAAGTTATTCCAGGAAAACATGTAAATCTAATGTGTGAAAATGATTAAAATCTAGTCTATGCATGACATTGAAATCTAGTCTATGAATAATGAAAGAAAGAGTGAATATGCTTGGAAAAGAGGGCCACTCTATTGCTTCAACAAGCACACTAGAAGATGAAAATTAGAATAACATCATATATTAAATGAAATTAGCTTGGAGCAACATAGGTACAGAGATATCTCTTCAATTAGTCCAATTACAAATTCTAAATTTCTTCTCCCTTCCTCTCCTCTCAATGGAGAAAACACCGTTATTTATACAAAAAATAAGATAACTAATTAATACATGTAGATATACAAATCTCCCATATATCCAATAAATATCTCATGTGGTTACAACCACGTGTAAAAATCTGGCAAGTGAAATTTCTACATACCCTCTCAAATATAAAAAGCATTTAATAAGAAATCTTATCAAAACTTCAATCGTTCTTCTTCATGAAATGTGCTTGAATAATGATCTTTCAAGTATTCCTAAAATCTTCAAGAGTTTCAAGAGGAAATTTGAATTTTAGGCTTACTGTTCAAATATGACTTTGATGGAATCTTCTAATATGCGTGCAAACAACACAAAACTCATCCAACTTTTAGATATAAGTGAATACGTATTATTTTTCTAATATTTAACCATAAATTCACTCAAAATACTAAAATACACGCTTTGGAAGATAATAAGTCTAACCCATATATAATCATGAAAATGGTGTCAATGTAAGGTTTTGGAGTTGTATAATATGGTAAAAACCAAAGGGAAGTGAAAAAAAGAGAGTGAAAAATATGACATTTTGGAGAGCCAACATTTCCCCCAACTGAAGATGTTTCATGTCTTCATGAAACTTTGCATTGATTCTCATGGAGTAAAGTTATTTCATTTTCTGTAGCCTCTTTTCTTTTCTATAGCCTTAAGGAATGAAAGGCTAATTCATTTTTTGACTTTGAGATACCTTGCAAGGCTTGCAAAGTTTTCTTCAATTATTTCTTTTTCTCAAAAGCTTTCTATTGTGGAGAGTCTTATTTCTCTTACACATATTTAAGTGATAATTTTTGTTGTTAGTTCTATTAAACACACATGGGAGCGAGAGCAAATAGGAAAGATAAAGCATGCATTGCAATTTTATTAACAATTTGATATACATTTATAGTACATTTGGTGACCGTTGGGATTCACATCCCAAGGTCCCTTGGACTGCTTTGTCTCTTTAGCTTCCACACTAACCCATTTAGGATTAGGTGTCCAACTTCCCCCCTTAATCCGAAGGGTTATGTTATGAGTCCAAGAAGAGAGCTTTAATACAAAATGTGCAAAATGCATGGCAACACTAGCTGAATGTGCTCTCTGAAATGTTGGTATAATAGGGCGGTGGTTTAAGGATGGCCACCAACACTGGAACGCTTAGTGCAGTTCCGAGAACTCTTCCAAAACTGGCAAGAAGCTGAAGTCTTCTGCTATCGGAAGTGATCTTATTGTTTTAAAGAGGGAAACCTTCAACCATAAAAGGGAGGTCTCACCCCGCATAAAAGGTAAAACTTCAACCTATAAAAGGGAAGTCTCAACCTGTGATGGTTTAAGGATGACCAACAACTCTGGAATGATTAATGCAATTCCTGGAACTCTTCCAAAACTGGCAAGAAGCTGGAGTCTTCTGCTAGAGGAAGTGTTCTCAATTTTGTTCCTGGAAATCTTCCAAAACTGGCAAGAAGCTGAAGTCTTCTACTAGAGGAAGTGT
>APFE031476720.1:0-17974 GCA_000404065.3 Pinus taeda | reverse complement strand
TTGTATCATTCATACATCTTGGTAAATGCAAATACTATGATTAAACTCTTGCTTCCTTTACAAATATTTCAGTAAGAAAACTTTGTATCATTCATACATATCCGGTTTGCAGTCAATGTATCTTATTATCCTTCATAAAGTTTACTGTAATTAAACTCATGTTTACTGTGGTAAATGAAAATATTGTGATTAAACTCTTGTTTACTACAGTAAATGCAAATATTATTTTTCAAAAATTTCACTGTAAGTAAACTTGTTTCCTTTAGAAATATTTTAGTAAAAAAAACTTTGTATCATTCATACATCTTGGTAAATGCAAACAATGTGATTAAACTCTTGTTTCCTTTAGAAATCTTTTAGTAAAAAACTTTGTATGGTACATACATCTCTGTTTTGCAGTAAATGTATCTTATTATCCTTCATAAATTTTACTGTAATTAAACTCATGTTTACTATAGTAAATGAAAATATTGTGATTAAACTCTTGTTTACTGTAGTAAATGCAAATATTATTTTTCAGAAATTTCAAAACTCCAACATGTATTCTAACTTCCAAGTATGTGTTAAAAAAAAATCTTTATACCACTGAATTTATCCAATCGTATTTCATTATGACTAAAAGATATAAAACTTACAAAGAGTCAATAATTTGGGTGTCCCACTGCATCGCTCCATTGGAATAACCTTCTGGGGCACTCTATCTTCATAGTCTTCACGCTCTGTGTCTCCTTTATGCCATAGACTTAAAATACATGGAGTTTATATACAACTCAACCAGCGCTCTGATACCACTGTACAAGCCCAAATAAACTCCACAATGAAAGAACACAATTAAAGAGCGTCTATTAATGATAAAATAACTTATTTATACATGTGCAATATAGCTATGAGACAATTGTGTCTCAGTAACTTATTAACCGTAAAAACATAATGTAAATCTAATTACATATTATACAGTAACAATCCCGAAGGATTAGTTAGCACCATTTCTTAACAGACTTGATAAATAGAGTTATTCTCATTAGTTACCAGTTCCCTCTCTTGAATCATATCTATCGGGATGGAAATAATATTTATGAGAGTTTGAGAAGGATTTCAGGCCTGACTATGAATTAACAGAAAATCTCAGAACCTTGTAGCAATACTTGTATGCATTTATAGTCCAACATATCAATGCCTCATTGATACACATGGTCTACAAATATGGGTTTGATGGAAATGTTTATAATACAGGACATTCCAAATAACCCAAATCATCATAAGAAACTCTCCACTATGAATATACATAAATTTAAGAATTCATTCATGAAGTATAAATAAACATATTCCAACTCATCATAACATGAAGCATAAATAATCATTCATACATTAAATATACATAACCATTATACTTATCTAAGTATGTTAAATTAGTTGGCAACTAGAGAAGGGAATTCCACTATCCACCTAACCATAGGCCAACTCACTGCAATCCTTCTTGTAGCTGACTACCCTTGAGCATGATCCAGAGTATGAGGGATTCTTGCATAGGCGTAAGTACTTCACACCAATTGATGGGTCCAAAATTCAAGAGATGGAGTCGACAATTTGGGTGGTTTGTCAACTACTCCATAGTAGTAACCACCCTAGTGACTCACTTACTCTCCAAGATTTAAACATAGGGTAGCACCCAAATTTAGGCTATAGGCATGTTTCTTAGCTTCTGAGGATTGAATCCACAAAGAGGGCAGTTCATCATCCAGTCAACAAGCGCTTAGTATCATTCTAACAATAAGCACCCTATGTTATAACTAACTGTTAAGAAAGTGCTTAATGGTTTGTTATCTAGAGAGAAGCAATAAGTGGTTCATCATCCAAGATTACAAAGACATGGTGGTTAGTTAGCATAAGGAAGGCACTTTATGGTCGAAATTTAATCCTTCAAGCAACCTACTAGTGACATTGTCTCACATAGATATTTTAGTGGCTTCAAGACATAGTCAGGGTAGTTAATACAACTCAAAGCACCTTCCAACAAATTCCAATGGTCCAACCTCAATTTCATTGTTGTTGTGTGTATATTCAGAAATCCATCCACATCCCATTTGACGCTTGAGAGAGTGAACTCACTTGGTTCCTCAATTCCTTCTCCTCCACGACTTGTCTCTTCCATTTGGGGTAGGGAGAATGAGGACAACTTTCCCATATCACTCTCCATTCTTATTTAATATGTTGTCATCGACACTTCCAACCTATTTCAAATCCAATTGCATCACTTTAAAAATCAGGCAGAGGATGGATCTTCTCAGTTGTGTTTTTTTCAAATATTAAATTTAGGAAAGGTGCAATTATTCAATATGTGAAGCAAAAAAAGCAACACAGCTTAGACTGGGGTCCATTAGTTGTCCCTTCATTTAGTGTGTTTGATTAAAATTTATTTAACAATTATCAACTGCTTAACAAGATTTTACATCATTTGTGGTTTTTCCCACATTGGATTCATAATCATGTAAAGAATTTACAAAAGCAATCATCAATGTTAGGGATGTTATAAGCCCCACCCTCTTAAAGGAACACCGTCCTCAATGTTCTACCAACATAGTTAACAACAAAAAATGAGCTTTAGAGTTACAACTCTTTACATCCATTTACATATTGAACATAAATGGGTACAACACCCTCATTTGATCAGCATGCTCCCAGGTTTCTTCATCTAGTTCAATGTGCTTCCATTGCACCTTGAATTGTTCTATTAATTGATTTTGGAGCATGGTTTATCTTTGGTTCAAGATGCACAATGGTTTTGGTTGAGCTTTTCCTCGGAATCAACCTATACCATAGACCAATAAATCACATGATTAATGTCATGTACATACTTTTAAAGCAAAGATATGTGAAATAGATCGTGTGTTTTCATTATGGATGGTAAAGCCAATTTGTAAGCTACTAGCCCCACTCTTTTTAAATCTAAAAGGCTTCACAAAATCTCGATGGAAACTTAGCACATGATCCCACTTTCATTGAGCTCTTCCTTGGTCTAATGAAAAGATATACATGATACACCACTTGAAATTCTCTAGAGAGTTTTCTATAGTTCTACATAGCTCTTTTATCTATACCGGGTTGCCTTTAGTTTCTTCTTGATACTAATTATTTTTTGGTCAATTTTATTTAATATATCAGGTCCGAAAATTACTATGTTTAAAAGGTCATCCCAAGTAATGGTTGTATTACATTTTATTCCATATAAAACCTGAAAAAGGCTCATTTTCAATGACTCTTGATAACTATTTTCATGTGTGAAATAAACTAATGGTAGGAATTATTCCCACCATCTTGGCTAGTGCATAACATACATCCTCATCACATCCTCTACAATTATTCTTACTCTTTTAGTCCACCCATTACTCTGAGGATGAATGCTATATGAGCCCCAAAATCAACAAACAATGCTTTCCAAAATTTTGATGTAAGTTTTGCATCCTGATCTAAGATGATCTTATTGGGTATACCATGTAGTCTAAATTTCTCTTTCATAAAAAAATGGGCCATGTCAATAGCCTTGTGGGTGGACTTGATAGGTGCAAAGTGAGTTGTCTTACTCAATTTTTCTACTATGACCATGTTAACATCATATTGCTTGGGTGTGTCTGGAAATCCCATGATGCAGTCCTTGAATATGACTTCCCACTTCCACTCAAGGATTGGAATGGGTTGCAACAATTTAGTTGAGTATCTACATTCCACTTTAACCTCTTAACATTCAAAATACTTTACATTGTATTAAATGATTTCTTTTCTCATGCATGGTCCGTAATACTTCTTCTTCATGGATGTTATCATTTTCTGATAACCAGGATGAATAGAGTAATGTGTTTTATGAAACTCATCCATTATGAGTCTCTTCACGTTTCCTGCATAAGGTACATACCATCTGTCCTTAAAGAACAACATACCATCCTTGGTTACCTTGTAGACCTTTCTGAGTGTTACTTTTGGTTCTTGCTATAATGATTCTTTTACATGCTAAAATTTTTCATCATGTTGCAACACATACTTGATCCTCTCTTTGATGTCAAACTCACAAGTGCTCATGGCTTCCAAATGAGCTACTTGAATACTTCTACTAAGTGCATCAACTACCTTCTTCTCATTAACTTTAATGTACATTATATCAAAATCAAATTCACTGATAAGAGCCAACCATCTGGCATGTCTTGCATTTGACTTGTGCTGGTCAAATAAGTATCTCAACCCAAATTAATGCAAGTTTTCTTCCAAGTAGGTAATGTCTCCACATATTTAGTGCATGCAATATTGTTGCAAGCTCCCAGTAATGAGTGACATACTTCCTCTCATGCTAATTTAATTTTCTCGACTCATAAAAAATCCCATGTCCTTCCTACATTAGGACTCCATTGAGCCCTTCCTTACAAGCATTTCTAGAAACCGTGAAATATTTTTTTGGATTAGCTATTCACAAAATAAGTGCATGCATGAGCAGGTGAGATTTTCAAAGCAAGCTATGCACTTTAATGTCCACTAAAATTTAACTCCTTTCCTTTACGAGGTTGTGATTGGATGTCCAATCTTTAAAGAATCTCGAATGAACCTCTAATAATATCCAACCAATCTCATAAATCTCATAAAAGATCTAACTTCTCTAACATTTTTAGAAATAAGCCATTCCATTATAAATTTGATCTTTTCAAAATCTACAAACACATGTTATTTTAACATTACATGTCTCCATTATGAATCAATATAATAATTATTATTATAATTAAACAAAAATCTATTACTTCATTAAATTTTATATTTTATTTGAGGAGATAACGAAATTTTAAAATCAAAACGCTTAGAATAACGTTAGAGACGACCGTATGTAAATTTACAAAAAGATGAAACGAACAATTATAATTATAATTGTGTACTCAATTCTGTATGATATATATGGTGGACTTTTATCAAAAATTGTGTAAGAAATAAAATAAAATTACTAATTAAAGATAGAGGTAATATCTCTTAGGTTATTTATTTTCAATAATAAAAGTAACATTAAAACATACTATTATTTATTTTATAGATTATATTATATTAAATTATAAACAAAATTATATAAAATATATAATAAATTGATTATATTTATTAAATAATAATAAAACTGGTTTATAAACAAAATATCATATTTGCATTAAATCAAATAATCTGTAAAAACAACTAAATATAAGATACATTGCAAAATTACATAAACATCGATCACTTCTTCTTGTATATACAAACGATGTGGAGATAAAGTGACATTAAATCTCTTTTGATGAGTAAATATGTGAGTCTAATTAATTATAATTATAGAAAATATTAATTATATAAATATAATAAGAATATTTTGTTAATTTATTATAATTTTAGAATAGGAATTTTAAAATTTTAATTTAATTATTAATAATTATTAAGTAGATGGTAGAGATTTAACCTCGATAAAATATTCTAGAATATCATAATAGTATACACAAATCAAAAGTTGAAATTTATCATTAAAGTAGTTACACCTTTTTATTCCTTTTAATTAAATTGATTAATTAAAAAAATCTCATATGGACACGTGTCATATGACATGAGTTATGGTTTATATGGTATTGATAAGCCATGTATTGGCTCATGATATTATAATAAATCCTACTTATATATTAAGAAATTGAGGTAAGAAAATAAAGCAAGTATTTTGATGCTTATTAGAGATTGATGTCTATCAATATTTACAATCATTTATAGAATTGTACTAAGATATTAATTAATTTAATTCGGAACATATTAACAGGAAACAAAATAATAATATTTATACTAATAATAATAGTGGTAGATAAAACAAAAAAAACATATTAGTTTAAGATAAGCGTGATAATAAAAGAGGAGGTTAGTGAGGTCCTAAAAGAAATGCAAAATGGTAAGGCACCAAGTCCGGATGGATTCACTGTTGATTTCTTTAAAGCTTGCTAGAATATAGTAAAATAGGACGTTCTAAATGTAGTAGAAGACTCCAGGAGGGACAAAACCATTCTAAAGGCGCTTAACACCACCTATATCTCCCTGATCCCTAAACAAGAATTGGCTCAAACTCCTGATAGGTTTAGACCCATTGCCTTGTGCAATATTGTCTACAAGATAATATCCAAAGTTGTGGCCGATAGGCTCAAGCCTCTTCTTCCAACCCTGGTGTCAGTTGAACAACCTGGATATGTGGAAGGTAGGCAAATCCTCGACAACATCATTCAAGCTGATGAGGTGGTACACTCACTAACAAACAATAGGAAAGCTGGAATGATCATACAATTGGATATAGCCAAAGCTTATGATAAGCTAAATTGGACCTATATTAGAAAAAATTTCATTGCTTTTGGGTTTGATCACAACTGGATCAGATGGGTAATTACCCTAGTTACTTCTCCTAGTTTTTTAATTCTTGTTAATGGCTCTCCCTCGAAGACTTTTATTCCTTCTCGAGGCCTTAGGCAGGGAGATCCACTCTCTCCCTTTCTCTTTGTTCTCATGATGGAAGGGTTGGGTCAATCTATCAAACATGAAAAAGTAGTTGGTAAAGTCAAAGGTCTCCAATTTTCTGAAGATGGTCAGGCCATAACACATCAACAATTTGTTGATGATACCATGCTGCAAGGTATCCCCGCGGTCAAAGAAGCTCTAGCTTATAAGCAAATCCTGAGAGACTTTGCGATGGCTTCAGGTATGGAAGTTAATCTCTCCAAATCTAACAATTTTTTCTTTAATACTCACATTGCTATTCAGAGAAATATTTCTAGAATTTTGGGCTTTCAAAGGGATATCCTACCTTCAAAATATTTGGGAGTTCCTCTAACAGCCAAGCCTTTACACAAGAATGTTTGGGAGCCAGCGATTAACAAATTGCAAGATAAAATCAAGAAATGGACTATGAGATCTTTAAATTTGGCTAGTAGGTTGGTGCTAACCAAGGCTGTCCTACAATCAATCCCAGTCTTCATGCTATCAACTCTCCCAGCACCTAAAGGAGTCCTGCAACAATTCAAAAACATGCAAAGAGACTTTCTTTGGGGCAAGGGGGAAGACAGAAAGAAATGGGTCTTGGTAGCATGGGAAAAAATCTGCAAACCTAAAAACTATAGAGGGCTTGGATTGGATGATTCTGAGATTCTAAGAAAGGTTTTAGGAGCTAAATTATGGTGGCGATGGGTAAAATACCCAGAGGCCCAGTGGGAAAGGATATGGAAAGAAAAATATGCCAGCGGTTGGCAAAACAATGATCTAATAAGAATGTCGGGATATAGAAAGGGCTCTCACATTTGGAATAAGGCTTAGGTTAACAAGGGCTTAGTCCAAGGACACAGCTTTTGGGAAATCAGAGAGGGAAACCTTGCCCTATTCTAGGACGATAGAAGGCAAGAAGAACCTATATTGTTAAAAGAAGACTTGAGGGATCTCAAGGAAGATACAGACACCAAAGAGTTATCTAAAGTAAAAGACTTTTGGGATCAAACCAACAGTATTAGAAAATGGAGAACCTGGAGGAACTTTGATTTTAGGGATGATAGCCCCTTGAAGGCTAAAGAAGAGACTCTAAAAAAAATGTTAGAACAAAGGAAGATTTTGGTGTCAGAGGGGCAAGACCAACTAAGATGGGGCAACAATAATGAGGGTGCCTTTAATCTTAAGGAAGAAAAACTCATTCTCCTTGACCTTAACTCACAAGCTACGGATAAGATTTGGCAAGACCTATGGAGACATCAAGGCTAGATGAAAATTAAACTCTTCATTTGGCTGGTTCAGCATAAGAAAATCCTAACCTAGGATAATATTAGGAAGAGGGGTGTCCCGGTGCCTTCCAGATGTCAGCTCTGTGAAGCCCAAGAGGAAACTATGGAGCACCTTCTCAACAATTGCATTTTCACTGCCAGTTTGTGGGATTCCTTGGCCACCATCTTCCAACAGACTGATAGGGACAAAGGGAATATCATCAATACCCTAAACAAATGGAGAAGAAACTTTTCAAGTAATGAAGTTCTTAGCTCAACATGGGACATCATGCCAAGCTTCATTGTTTGGAATGTCTGCAAAGAAAGGAACAATAGAATCTTCAAGAATGAAAAGAGGCCATCCCAATGCCTTTTTGAGTAGATCTTAAAAAAAGTCAAGGAAACGGTCGGCACTATTGTGCAAAATCTCCCTAAGAACCCACCTTCTATAGCTGATTTGAGAATTCTCAGAGAGTTGGGTTTACAGGGACTTATTCCTCAGGGACTGGATAGGAAAGAAATCGCCCTGGATTCTGAGCTAGATTTATGGCTTCCTCCCCCCAAGGGCTTTTTGAAATTCAACATTGATGGGGCTTCCAAAGGCAACCCAGGCACCGCAGGTTATGGAGGTGTGTTAAGAGATGAGAATGGAAGCGTCCTTTTCATCTTCTACTGTCCTTTAGGAAGAGCCACCAATAACATGGCATAATTGATGGCTATGGAGCAGTGTTTACATTTCTTGGAATAGGATAAAAGACAAAATGTGATTGTTGAAGCTGATTCTAAGTTAATCATCAAATTGGTTAAGAGGATCAACTAGGGAACAAGGCTGGAAAAAGTCTCTAGGAATTGGCGGCTGATCTAGGGCTTGCAATGGATTCAACATCACCTCTAGAGCCTTCGTATGGTTAGATTTAAACATGTTCGAAGATCGACCAATAAATTGGCGAATCTTCTGGCCAATCAAGGTGTGATCAGCACAGAGAACACGGTTGCGTTGAGCTGGCAAGAGCTACTTCACAGTAGGTTAAAAGCGAACTATCATGACCAGGCAGATGAAGACAGGGTCGTCTTTCGGAGTAGGGCCATGGAGTCAGAGTCCAGTTGATTTAGGTGCTTTATGTTTCTCATATTTTCCACTTTCAGGTATTTAGTGGGCTGCAAGCCATTTTCGACCATCGTAACCCAGGTAAGCATTGTTTTAGCGAATCCAAGTGATAGCATATCGGGTGGCTCTGGTTCTTTGAAGAAAGGAAGGTTGGCGGGAGTTTCGCCTCTCTTTGATTCTAGTAGGGAAGTCGCATCGAAAGGTTGGTACTCGGGCACTCTCGGCGGCCTCAATACTAGGGATTTCCCATCCATGATTGTTTTACCAAGACGGGGGCAGTTTTCAGACGATCGTAGCCTAGCAAGTGAGAAATGGTATTTTCGATTTTGAAGCGATTACATATAGCGGGCTACACGTGGCGATGGGTTCAGCTAGAATACCACACTCATCGCACACTAATGTTTGTTGATATTCGTCGGTGCACTGTGATCCTCAACCGTCGTATCAAACGAAGCAGATCGACGGTTGTGCTTGATCGAGCAGGTTGATGGTCTAGATGGCGGGAAGCGTTAATGTGCTCTTTTCTTGGCGGGATGAATATGGTTCCAGGCAGGATACTTAATGTTATGGTGGGTCTTACAAATATGATATCCGGTTATACCGTTGCTTAGGTTCCGATGCCGACTTCAACTTTATTTTGGCTTATATAAATTTAGAGGATTGGGTTTATAGGGGTAGAAGCTTCTGCCTCAGGGCCGTGCTCTGCTTGGTTTTTGGGTCTCTTCCTTAGTCCATATCGCCTTGTGAAGTGATGTCAATTTTGTATTTTATTAATGAAATAGAAAGTCCAAAACTTTTGCATTAGCAAAAAATAAAAATAAAAAAATGCAAATTAAAATCTTTCTTCATAGATTTCAAATATATGTGAAATCCACTAAAATTATACCCAACATTAAAAATTAAAATTAAAATTTTATTATTATTAAATTAAATGAACTTGATATATGTGTAAAATCTAATAACATTATAGCAAATATTAAAAGTTTAAAATAACAATGTATGGTTACTAAATTAAATAACTCGATGCGCAATATCTAATTCTATATAATGATAATCCATATTAAACATTGATAAGTGCAATGATAAAGTTGAATACAACCAATGATATACAAATGGGCTTGATGTAAAATATCTAAATTTATATAATTATAACCCATATTTAAACATTGATAAGTGTATGATAAACTTTAAAGGCAACAAGTTATATATGAACCTCTTGTGTAGTTAGAGCACGAAAGGCTCCTATTATGGGTTACAAAAATGTGTTTTAAACTAGTTATTGACCATATCATAGTGTTATACTATATTTTTGTGGAATATTTGAATGTGAGGCGTGCCAATAATAACTATAATGTAGATAAGTATAGTCATAATGGTAAATAAAACAATCAATATTTAAATTTCTAGTGTAAATGGGTGAATTTGTGAATGGTATCATATTGTCACATATCCCCATTAAAAAAATCTAAAATTTATAATATTTTTTTACCATAACATAATTTAACTGGTTGAGTTACAATCACGCCAGTCATTAATTATAGTTAATGCATGATGTATTAAGTGTATTACAGGTGTTAGTTATGTTATAGTTTTTTTAATAAAAAAATACTCTTAAATTTGCATGCCAATAATTTACATGGCCTTATAACTAGCACTAAACTTAACTGGGCTTTAAAATTACTTTCTTAGTAACTACACATATACATGGGTTAGGTTACTCGAATAACGGTTGAGTTAGTGATTAATGGATGACTCTCTATAAGTCGATCCAAGCACACATTTGGCACTACAAATCCCGAGACCTATAAATATATCTATGACTCTCCTTCTAACCCTAACGATTGACGATTTGGATTCAGAGGATTCAGTTGAGGTAACCTACATCCCTCCCTAGCGCCACAGTTAGCTCATTCTACATTTCATGGTGAATTAGCTATCAATCGTTCTTTTTTCTTCCGATTCTCTTCGTAATAGGTAAGATACTTGTAGAGACCCTTTCCTTCTTTATTTATCCAAACTCTCTATCATGCTAACTATTCCACTGTTTCACAGAGTTAGGGTAGGGTTCACTAGGGATTGTCAATGGTCACATTTTCCACAGTTGGCCTTTTTACAGTTGGATTCTTTCTACGGAAGTTAAGCAATACATATGATTTCTATTCACAGGGTTTGCATGGGGTTTCTTCCTTTTATTCAGATAATGTTTATGATTTTATTTTACTTCTTTAATTACGTCGTAAGGCGTTTCCCTCTGAAATGAACTCCCCTAAATGTCTTTCTCTCCTAATGTTAACTGTCAAATCTATTGTTAGATGATTCAACAATTATATGCCGTCGAACTAAAACATTAAAAAACAGTTATTAGTTAAAAAATTAATTAAATTAAACCCAGCCCAGCACGTCCGTCGTGTGTTGCATGAGCTTTTTCTGTAGGAGGAGGGCCAGGAGATCAGGAGGGTCGCGCAGGGCGGATTTTTCTGTAGGAGAAGGAGCGCCAGGCCAGGGTTCTTGTGCTTTTGTTCTGTTTTTAGGGGTTTTTTTTTTGCTGGTTTTCTTGTTTGTGCAGGGATGCCATAGACAACTTTGACTATGATTTCATCCGCCTGCCCTTATTCTTGTCCAATTAAGATGTCGTGTGTAATAAGAAAAATTCTACTTTGGCAGTTGTTAAATGTAAAGGATGACCCCTTTGGTACTCAAAAACTGCAGAAATCTTCTGCTCTGAATGGGTTTGAAGATGTCACGACCTTCTTGAGACTCAGATGATCAACAACAACACAGGTGCCCAATTCATTAGGGTAAGTTTGTCGACCTGCCTAATTCATTAGGGTTTCAGACATTCTGCAGCAGCCAGGATAACAGTCGCCCTCCTCTATTTCTAGCAGATTGGGGTTTAGCCTGGCCATAATGGAAGCGCTAGAGGGAATCTGTTAGCATTTCTTCTGTACCCAGGTGACATGTTTGTTTCTCCTCTTCAGTTGCAGGCTTGTTACGCCTATTGACATTTCTTTTGAATCCGTTCTCCTCACATTTTCGTCTACCATTTTAAGGTGGCTCTGACATTTGTCCAATAGCTCTATACAAGGGACATATGTATGCAATAAAAAATAACTTCTACGCAGGTCTACCAGATGTACAGTCCAAGAACTTCTACCCAACTTCTACCTAGGTCTGGAACTCTGTTGATTTTTACGGTGCAGGACCAACACCTTCCCGTTGGTTTTGGAACTAGCTATGTTTTTTGTGGTGGAGAGGCGATGTGATAAAGGCTCCGAAGATTTGGGCATTTCAAGTCGATTAATGCAGGTTTGAATCTCACGCATAGGATATATCTGGAAACAAAAAGCGCATCTTGCTTAGAAAACATCCAATATTTGTTATTTGGTTAGTGAACGAGACTGTGATTTGTTGGGCGAGGAATCGAATCTGGGGTATCCAAGAAACTAGTTGTTCAATTTTATCGTTGCAGGCCTCCACTGGGTAGATCTAGGTACCATGAAGAGGAAGCTTGAAATGGATGTCTATTCAGACCCACATGAGTTTGAAGAGGAGGCTTGAAATGGATGTCTATTCAGACCGACATGAGTTTGTTGCGGATGTTAGGTTGACATTTTCTAATGCAATGACATATAATCCCAATGGGTGTTTACCTAAAGGGTGTATAGCCCATTGTAACAAAGCAACAACATTAGCAATGCCAAAACAAAGTTGCGGAGAGACCTAAGCAAAATAATTAGCTTAAGCCTGCTTTTGTGTCAGTGGATCTGAATGAAAAGTTTGTGCCTTGCAAGTAGGTAATGTCAATAGGGGAAAAACAAAAAGCTCATCAGGGATGTTGAATCCCTTTCAGGTGATATGCTTGAGAAAATATTCAATTTCTTCAGGAAACATAGTTTTGGTCTGAGTCAAAATGACTCTGAAATTGAGGTTCATATTGATGCTTCTGACAACGAAACCTTGTTTGAATTGCGAAAATTGTAAATTATTGTCTCAATGAAAAGAACTAAAGTGAAGCAAAAAAATCAGCTAAAGGTTAAACCTCGTGAAGCTGAAGCTGAGGTGGGTATAATATTTTGGATTTGTTTTTATATACGCGTTAAATGAAGAGTTGTCCCTTTGATTCCAGATGTTGGTGTTCAACTTGCAAATAAGTCATGGCCAGACAATAATAGCTCCTCACTATATTTACAAAAAGGTCTCATTGATTGTACCTATATCAAATTTGTTGTTGTTATTTATTTTCTTAGTCTTCTTGGTAAGGCAGCCTCTCCGGATGTAGACTAGAAGGTGGGATTCAATGAGCTTTGAAATATTAGTTATTCAAGAATACTAATGCACCTATTTTCCTAAATGGCAAATTGATATTTTCTTGTCGGGTTTCCTTTTGTTTTCCTTTTGCATGCATGCATTTTGAAAAGTTTATGGATTACTGTCAAAAAAATTCTAAAAAGCTGAAAATGTTTCTCTACATTGTTTTCTAACAATATCACAGGAGCAAATGTGCTTAATGTGCTTAGTTGTTGTCTACCATCAGAGAAGCAACCCAAGTCTGGAAAAAATAATGCAAAAAGTGTGTCTCATCATTAGATTCTTACCATACTTATGTGGTTTACTCTTCTCATGATACAGGAGATTCACTTATGTGCTTTACTCTTATCATGATAAAGAAGAGATTTTCTAGCTGCATTCTTATGTTGTTTTTATTTAGTTCGAGTATTAACTTTGTAGGGGTTGTGAGTGAATTAGATAAAGAGATTGATAATTCAAAGCCTACTCCTGCTAATGTTGTAGATCGATGTCAAGAAGGTAAAATTCAACATATGTTCACAAAAATGGTATTAGATGGTGGGTTTTAACATTTCATGTCTATGTGTGGCCTTACATTTGTAATATGGTCATTTGATTTTTTCATTTTTACTTGTTTGGGTCCACTTATTTTCGATGGTTTTGTAATTATAAAGGTTGAGTCATCTGGGGGAAATTATTTTCTCTTTGTCTAATATGAATGCTTTTGATTTGGCATTTATACCTTGTATGTGTAAGGGTCACAGGAGAGAACGAGAGAAGTTGCAGCATAAACGAGAGGAATTAGAAAGTCCTTTAAGAGAAGGTTGGAATTTAGAAGCTTTGAGTTTATAGGCTTTGATTGATCTTGTGGCATGGTGTTGTTTTTTACATTACTTAATTTCCATCAAAGAAATCAAGGCTTCAAGCAGAACCAAAAGCTACAGAATTTGCTCATATTCAAGTTGAAGCAGAAATTGTGGTGGAAGGTAAATGGAAATTGAGTGTGAAGCTACATGCTTTGAATTACAACAAGTTTTGAGTCCTTTCTATTTTATTTATTCTCTTTTCTTTTTATCATAATTTCTGACTTGCAAGCTTCAAGTAGCAAGAGCCCAACAAACAAGAGAAGTCAGTATTAATGAGTTTATTACCCTTGCATTATAAACACACGACATATGGAGAAAAATGTTGAAATTGATGAAAACACCCAATTGCTCAAGGACCTAGAGATGTTGATATCTTAAAATGTTGAAATTGATGAAAACACCCAATTGCTCAAGGACCTATAGATGTTGAGATCTTCTCAACCTGATCACATTCCCAGTTATGTGGATGAGACATGTATCGTTCATTCTGAAGGTGGACTGGCACCCTTTTCATTGCAGGGCAAAAAAATTTGGAGCAGTTTGGTTTGTTCAGAGGAAATGAAGATAAAGAGGAGGAAGAGGCTAATGCTGGTGGAATAACTGTTGGAAATGGTTATGCAGAGGAGGAGAAATAACTTAGTGTAGCAGGTTGTATATTATTTTATTACTTTATTTTTTGTGAGATGGTGAATTGATTTGGACCTGAAGCCCCTTCTTGTTCTGAGGCTTAAAGTATTGTGAAAGAGTTGGAAGTGGGTACAGAGAGAGATATAGAAATACGTTTTTTTCCCTGATTGGGGATGTAACAGGTTTTTTTCATCGTATTGTGAAAGAGTTGGAAGTGGGTACAGAGAGAGATATAAAAATACGTTTTTTTCCCTGATTGGGGATGTAACAGGTCCCCTTTTTCATGGGGATGAAAGGATTTTCCAAATACAATTTAATATAACCATTATTATTTCATACTAAAGTACATTTTTCTCATTTTTTTTAATTTACTATAATAATTATTATTTCAAATTAAAGTACATTTTTTCAATTTTACTTTTTAATATAATAATTATTATTTCAAACTAAAGTACATTTTTTTTCAATTTAACACTCTTATTTTTTTCAATTTAACACTATTATTGTCTTAATATAACAATTGTTATTGTCTTAGTATATTTTTTTCCAATTTAACACTCCTATCAACTTGTTTTTACACCTTTCCGGAATTTTTTGGCACCTTTTGGAGAAATTTCTAGTAAATTAAAATATATTTTTTTCCAATTTGACATTCCTATCGACATGTCTTTACACCTTCCCGAAAATTTCTAAATACAATTTAATATAACAATTATTATTCTAAACTCATTAACAAATTCTTTTCCTACATCGGGGATGTAAGAATTTTCTAAATACAATTTAATATAACAATTATTATTTTAAATTAAAATATATATATTTTTTCAATTTAACATTCATATCGACGTGTATGTGTCTTTGTGGGGATGTAAGGATTTTGTAGATATAATTTAATATAACAATTATTATTTTAAACTAAACATTTTTTTTCAATTTAACGCTCATATTGACGTGTGTGTAAGGATTTTTTAGATACAATTTAATAGAACAATTATTTTTTAGCAAGAAAAAAGCTGGATAGCTATGAATTCATTATGAGAAAATAACAGTACAACATATCCCGATTTTGATATTCACATATATTCACAGATCTTTGACTTAGCAAAAACTAATAGTGGGTGGCATTAACATAGAGCCCCCAACCACAAAACCACATTAAAAAATCAAAACCAAATGTAGGTTGAATATAAAGTATCCTTAGATAACCAAGACCGAAAAGGTGAAGAACCAACCAAAAAAGCGAACTCATAGGAAATGGGGCCCTGATGCGTACCAGATTGTTGGCCAGGAAAGAGAGAGTTTATGTACCGAGCATATTGAACTCCTAAATATGGTGAGTTTTGTTTTCCACAGTTATACTCATCATCTAAACATCATATTGAGTGGCAAGTTGGTCAGGAAAGAGAGAGTTTATGTACCCAGCATATTAAACTCCTAAATATGGTGAGTTTTGTTTTCCATGGTTATACTCATCATCGAGACATCATATTGAGTGGCAAGTCCTTTTTTTGGTAACGCATTAGCGACACTATTTTTTCCCTATCAATGTGATCTATAGAATAATACTTCCTTTAATTCCTTATAGATTTTATCCTGTTCATCCATCCCAAAAGATTTAGGTTTTTTATGACATGAATAGATCGAACATGATCAATACTCACCTTTGAATCCCCATAAATTTGCAGATTTTGTATGTTGAGAAAGTCACAGATGTTGAGCAGTCCTACCAACACCATAACCTTAGCTTTTTTATTCGTCCCAGTACCTCCATTCCAGTATATTTCAATATGTTGACCCTCTGTAGGAATAATATAAACCCCATAGGCACAACATCCATGTTGAGCGACCCCATCACCCTCCGTAGGAATAATATAAACCCCACAGCCACAACATCCATGTTGATCGGCCCCATCAAAATAGGCTCGTGGGACATCGGAGGGTTCCATAGAGTGTCTTCTTACCACTCATCCTCAGAGTCTTTTTGGTGAAAAGTATATTCCATTGGGAGAGAATGGATTCGAAGACAGTGGAATAATTGTCCAATTTTGCAAGAAACAAAGCCCTAACAATTATTATTTTAAACTAAAGCACATTTTTTTCAATTTAACACTCATATTGACGTGTCTTTACACTTTCTGGGAAATTTTTTACCAGTGATAACTTGTGCCTTTGCATTGTTTTGGGGAAATTTACATTTTCTAGGAAATTTCTTACTAGTGATAACTTGTGTCTTTGCACTTTTTGGGGAAATTACTGGCTAGCACTTTTTGGGAAATTACTAGCTAGTAATAACTTATGGCAAAGGATATTTTCAATTTATAGGAAAATAGTAATAACTTGTGACAAATGATGTTTTCGATTTCACTTATATCCACGTGCTTGCTAATAATAACTTGTAGCAAAAAATTAACAATGTTGAGAGAGTTTAAAGATCATTGACAAATTCAATCAATAAGCTCATTGCCCAAAATATAACGAAAATTCACTTAAAAGTCTGCTTGCTAATAATAACTTGTAGAAAAAAATTAACAATGTTGAGAGAGTTTAAAGATCATTGAAAAAATTCAATCAATAAGCTCATTGCCCAAAATATAAGGAAAATTCACTTAAAACCCTACTTGCTAATAATAACTTGTAGAGCCCACGGGGCTTTGGATTGACGGTGAATGGGTGCGCTGTTAAGGCACTCCTTGCGATAGGTCACCGGCTCAAATCCCACATGGGTACTTAGGTTAGTCTAAGCTAGAAAAAAAATAATAACTTGTAGCAAAAAAATAACAATGTTGAGAGAGTTTAAAGATCATTGAAAAAATTCAATCGATAAGCTCATTGAGCGTCGAAAATATATATTTTTATATAGGTACAAAGATATGTATAATATTAAAGAAATTTTATGTAAAGTTGAGAATCAGACCTCCCTGCACGACCTCCAACATCGGATGACATTAGACATGAGTTGAGAAAACCAAAAATCCCCATACCCCTATTCCCTTGAACCAAAACCATTGGTATTCGAGTCAACAACAAAGAAATAAACCAACAACGGAATCAATTTTATGTAGACTCGAGAATTAGGAGAATTGCTTTTATCATTTTTAAGGCTTTTACCTTGTGTTGAAAATTTCCTCTCGATATGAGAAAGTATGGATTTCCACAATGGTCCATATTAAGAGAAGTTTTGGATATAATAAGGAATTTTGGGATATAATTGTGAGAAGATGTTTTTATTTTGTTCAATATTTTAAGTGGATATTAATGATGGATGAGTGGATACTAATGGTGGATGGAGTATCTACCCATTAGACATGATAAAAAAATCT
>APFE031476709.1:76675-120070 GCA_000404065.3 Pinus taeda | reverse complement strand
AAATATAAATTATAAAATTTTCATAAAAATCTTATCAAATTTTAGTTTAATAAATTATTAGAAAATAGATGGATTTTGTCTATTCAATAACTTATCTCATTTTAGTTTAATTTAAATAGGATTTTAGTGTTAGTTTAATTTAAATAAGATATTATTGTTAGTTGGATGATATCATTACAAAAAATATAATAGGTAAAAATGACAAGGAAAGTGAAAACACATCTTAATGAATATCTAAAAGAAATAAAAAGAATATAAAAGAGTGGAATATTAAAAAATGTAACGAGATATAGAAGAATGAAGAGGCATAAGAAAGAGGAGGTTTCTTTTATGGGATTTGTTATAGAGAAGCATTTTCATTATTCAAGGCTATAAAGAAATGTGTGATGGACATGAGGTTATGGGATTTACTCAATTGATGTCATCTCATAGATTTGTTGTGAGCTTCAAAAATGGTTGTGGGGCCTCTTTGAACTATTGTTAGAGTGCTAGATGTGAGAGGTAATAAACTTGTTGCATTTTTGTTTAGGGAATTGGTCTTTCATAACAATATCATACATCAATGGCTAAGTATTTATTGATGGCCCAAAATGGCCGTTCAACATTATAGGGGAGACCACATGGTCAGGAACTTAAAGGAGCTCTTTTTCCATTTGGAATGGCCATTCCAACTGATTAAAGTAGGTCCAATTACCTTCTCTCTATCTCTATTGGCTTAAAGTATTTCTTTAACATGCCAAAAAAGATAGTGCAATTGGATTAGCCTTCTTGCTCTACATGGGAAAGGAAGAAAATCCTTAAGCTGGTTTAAGGCTTAGCCAAAACACAACCATGGTTTTTCCTCTTTTAGAAGAGAACTTCTAGACTGAAATATTTAATCTAAATTGCAAATTTATGCTACAATGCAAGCAAAAGGAAAAAAACCCCTAAGCCTATCTTGATCAAGAAGATGTAGATCTAACCCAACCGAGAGCAAGATATAAATATAATTGGGATTTTAACATGTCTGGCTTAAGATGAATATGTGCCTAATGAAGTAGTTGAATTAACTAGTATTATAATTATCGAACATGTTCTACAAATATCTATTAACAATGAATGATGAACTACTAATATTAGGAAGTTTTTCTCATAATGTAAATGGAAATTAAATAAGAATTAGATGACCAATTTTTAAGTAAGTAGATACTCCGAAATATGGTTTTAATATATCATAGTAAAAGATTCAATTGAAAACATATTCATGAGACAAACATATTAGGTAGCTAATCTGTAGGACAAGTATTCATATTGACACCAGTGCACAATATAAATCCAATTAACATAATTTTGCCATCAAGAATGAAATGCACATTAAAAATATTAATATTTCTAATACAAATTTATTAAAGCTTGGTTTGCTTCTATATTCTTTAAATCCGATCTCCTATAATCTCCTTCAACGCATAAAATTTGCTGCTAAAAGAAAGAGTTGCAATAGTGGAAGGTCTGCTTCTCATACACAATTCAAAATAAAAAGGTACAAATCCCTATAATCCCTATATCTGAGATTGATCCCCTCTACCTAGAAGATGAAACCTCTATTACAATAGTGCTTTTAGAATTACATAATTCAAAAGAGTTGAGCCCTTAATACATTCTTTAAAATCCATATTTATAATTACAAATGAAAATCAAAATGAGAGAACCATTTTTGAAAATAAATTTGCTCTCACAAATTTGATTTTCCACTATTATTTTTCCTCTATTGTTGGAGAAATACCATTGATCCAAATATTATCTTCCTCATCTCCTCAACTATTATCCTAGAAACAATCAAAATTAATTTAAAAATGCAAATCAAAATGAAAAATACCAAATCTGGAAAATAAGCATCTTCAATCAAAATTCAATTAAATAAATAAATAAAAAGAAATATGAGCTTTCCATTGATCCTTATAAATATCTTACTGGAAAAATAGAACATGAACGAATGAATTTGCAATCGACAATGGTTCTGAGCAAATGAAAATGCAAAAATTAAACTTAGAAAGTTAATTTTAGTTACAAATTTAGAGCTTAATTTTCTACTAAAGTTTAGAATCATTTAATGACCAAATGAGGTCATGCAACCACTTCACAGGTATTCTCCATTATTTTACATACCTAACAAGCCATTATGGACCTCATTTGGCAAAACAAAACTCAACTTATGAGCTTCCAAAGTTGAGCCAAAATTGCTAGAATTCTGGAAAAATTGTTGCCTAGGCAAAAAAAACAAAAAAAAAATAATTAAAAATCTTAATTCTAATTGTATTAATTACTATTATAATATTAATCAATATTACCATTTAATACAATGAAAATTAAATTAAACCAATTCAAATTAATTAATCAAATTATTAATTAATTTACAATTAATATTATAATTACGAAAATCAATTAATTAAAAATATATTAATTAAAATATATTAAGAAAATAAAAAAGAGAGACACATGGCATTACCTTAGTGACTAGTGGTTCCATATGGATGAGCCATAAGTGGCATTTGGGCTCTATGCATGAGCCATATACAATGAGGAGGGGCCTTTTTATGAAGTGAGAGAAGTAAAGGTGGAGGATTTACCATATATTAAAGTGGGAGGCATTATAAAACATGGAGAGGAGGCTTTATAAGTATTAGGGTGTCGGGGAAATATACTATCAGAGGTTTTTTTTAAGGAACTTTGATATTCTAATTCCCAAATACTCTGATATACTAGTTGTTATAATAATTAATATGTCAACATCCCAACATAAGCCCACATTGTGTTTGCAGTAGCAGATTATTTTGATATCGTATATCAGAGATTTGAAGGACCTCGGGAATTTTTAAATGAAACAAAGATTCTTAAATAACATTCCAAGGGAACATCAGTCAAGAAACAAAATAAGAGGTGAGGTGAAGTGGGACCTACATGGAGTGGGTCCCATCCATCATAAACTAAAACCACTAGGTAATTTAAAAATCTGACAAAATGAACTACAACCACTTTGTAGTTTTGAGATTTCAAGTCTCATAGTTGCTTTGAAAAATTGGGAATTGGAATAAACTACCAACATCTTGAAAACATATCATTTTGATTGTTCTACAATTTTGATGCAGTGACTTTGTAGGACCGTCAATGAAAAATGAATTAATTAGTAAAAATTAATTAAAAATTGATATCTACAAATAATTTACAAAAATTAACATAATATATATTTTTTAGCGATTAGAGTAAAAATGATGAAACTTTGGAGGAGAATCATTTGCAAATCCAAATGAGAGGAAACAAGAACTAATGGAAATCTTCCGAAACATTGAACTCAATGAAGCAATCAAAATAGAAATTTGATGAAAATTACAAAATGGCAAAATTGTAGGACACTTAACTAAAAGAAAATATTAAAAAGGTGATTTAGCTAAAATTTTCTGAAAGGGTCCCCATTATTTTAAATAAATCAGTGAAAAATGAGGGTGTTGAGTTTTCACCTCAACAATTGGCGACACACAGGGAAAAACCAGTTATCAAAGGTTAAAAGTGTTGAACTTCAATTTACTCAAAGGTTAAAAGTGAGGGAATTCTTTTAAACCGTCAAACAACAAACATTTCCAGGGGTACCACATTAATGAATAAATAATATAAGTTTAAAAATAAGTACTCAAATAGATTGATCCTAAAATCATGAATCTGAATTTTAGGAAATAATTTATTATTTAAGAGTACCTCATATGAAAAATAAAACAAGGTACATACATGAGTTTTGTGATAAAGAATATATCCATTGTTATGAAGGGTCTCTGACATTTCTTCGCTGCGAGTGAGCCTAAACAATACCTTAGTGAAGATGTCTTTTATGCCATACAAGCATGCACCGCTACCAATGAGCGTCCATAGACCCGACATGTTTACTTGTATTTCTCATGCTTCCCCTTTTGATCACTCTTTTGATAAGCACATTTTGGGCTTTATTTTATGATGTACCTCAGTGAAAGAGGTGGGATGGTAATAAAGATTATGTTAATTGATGTAATGCTTCCATAATGTTGACTCCAAATATTTCCCCATGACTATCAATCAAATACTTTTATAAAGTGGAAGGATGAGAGGGATCCATTGAATTAAACTTAGGTCAACTATTTCCTTGAAAAGATGAACTATATTACATAGAAAGGATATTACAAAGCCAAATTACAAGCCACATAAATAGTGCTCATGAGATCCAACATATTCCAAACAAGGATAATATAGTTGAAAAAATCTCTCAACAAAACTCCAACAACCAGCGGCCCAATCCTACCTATATTCTATTGTAAGCATTATTCCAAGTGAAAATAAGAAATGATAACATCTTGACAACCTAATTATGCCACAAGATCGTTTTCATAAGTAGGCCCCAATATTTATTTGTTTATTATTATTATTTCATTTTTAAACAATAAGAGAAGAATTAAGAAGAGGAAATAGCAGCAAGAAGAGAATCTCCCCGCTTCACCACTTCAATCCCATTTTCCTTTCAAATTTTAGCTACAAATTCCTCCTTGGACATTGGCTTCCAGTAGAACTTCAATCTATTTCCATTCATAAGAAAAGACGTGTTGTTCATCAATGTTTTGATCCAAATGAGCCCATTTTCAAAAACAATGTCCACATCATATGGTACCAACCAGTGGGCCGTAAATTTCCCTTTAAAATCCTTAAATATTGAATAAAAAAGGAGAACCTAGTCTCCCTACTAGAATTTATTCTGTCAAATGAATTTATCATGTTGCTTCTTCTTATGCTCTTGTACTAGGACTGTCTACTAGACTGCATGCTACCTAATTTCATCAAGTTGATCAACTGTAACAATCTTTGCTCCTGTGCTTCACTTAAATCCAATCCCAACTAGGAAATAGTTTGTAAGGTATGAATTTGGAACTCAATTGGTAGTGGGACCTATTTCCCATATAATAAATCATATGGTGTGCATCTCATAGTACTCCTCCACATTGTTTTATAGGCCCATAGAGATTCAATTAATCAATCCACCTAGTATCTATGATGGATATGAATAGTCTTAGTGATGATTCATAGATTCTACTTCCTATTTCGCCTATGGGTGATAAGTAGTTGAGATCCCGTGTTGAATATGAAATTTATCCATAATAGCTTAGATCAAGTTGGAAGTGAAATGCACCACTTGGCCTATGATAATCTCATGTGGCACACTAAACCAAGTAAAAATATATTTATATAAAAAAGTTATAACTACCTTTCAATTTCCTCGCTCTAGCACCTTGTTCTCAACCCATTTCATAACATAATTTGTTCACACAAAAATATATCTATTCTTATGGGACATTGGCATGATTGGACCTACAAAATCCAGGCTCACCTCTCGATTGGTTCAACCAATACCTATGGTCGTAATAACATATCATCTTCCTGAACTGGCCTCCCCATCCTTGGGCAGCTATCACACTTACCAACTAAACATATATCATTATTTGTTCCATGAAATTAGCCCAAACTAGCCTGAATTATGGTGGAGCACTATCTAAATTTAGAACAATAAACAATCAAATGTTGTCCAACACTTTCTTTCCCCAAGTCAGATTAAAAAAAATACATAGAGGCTTTACTCTTAGATCAGGCATGCTTCTATGCATTGTTGATCACTGAAATGAACCCTCCATCCATATTACCATCCGATTCAATCATATTAAAATCACTGTCCATAATCTATTCAAACATCTGGTAGAGAGGCCTTCATCCATGTTCACATGTGAAAGTGATCAAAACAAATGTTTGGTGCATAAATAGAATAAAGGCCAATTAATGTCTCCTAAAACTAAGTTGTGATCCACACACATAGAATAGTTGGATCACTACCTAATGTTATAAAAAAAAATTGCAAATAAGATGGAATGCTTAACACCACCCCTCAATTTCCTTAATTGTGATATGTGGCCCAGAAATGACCATTCTAGACTGTTAACTCATATGATTGAGAAGTTCAATTCCAATTACTTTGACTTCTTGAAAAAAATATATATCTAGCTTAACTCTCTATAAACTCCTTGAACAACCTACTTCCTACTTAGGATCATCATTCCTTTAATATTCCATTTAAAAAGGAAGCAATTCGCTTACGAAACAAGGGATTGGCCAAGGTGCTAAACTTATTAATGATCAACAAAGAAGCTCCCTTCTCAAGAGAGTGGGTCACTACCTCTTTGAAGGACCACCTTTTGCATAGATTTGATAAAGCTACAAGTATCACAAGGAAAATGGAAATGAAGCCCCCTTATCATTATTATATTTGACTTGCCAACCCTCATCCACTTCCATACTATGAATTGGAATACTTCCACTAGCTGAAGTTGTCTACATGGCCTAGCACCAGGGATAGGCTAGAGGACTATTAGAGCTATTAGAAACCACATATCGTGTCAAACCAACAACACCTTTTTGAGTTATTTTAAGAAATATTCCATCTGATTTGGTACTAGATCTACTAACGAAAGGAGGATCAATCCCTCCAAAAGGAACATGTAAGGTAATTTCCTTCGCAACATACATTGAACCAACTAAGTAAAATCCATTTTTGAGTTGATACAAATATGTTGAAACACCTACATCTCTTGAATATTAAGGAGCCCCTAAAGGGGGCTTCTTATGGGGATAGTCCTAGATGAGATGACCCTACACATTGTGGGAAAATTAGGGATTGGGGAATTTTAAATATCATATATTCTACTAATGTACTCCATTTATATGGCATCGCTAAAATAAATGGGGTATATTTTTCTTCAAGTAAACCTCAACGATTAGGTGTAAAGAATTGGGTTTACCACCCAGAGTCAAAATCTTTCCAAACCAATGAGCAAAAAAAAAAGTCAACAAAGGGCCTTAAAATCTAAAAGGAGCGAAGAAACTCAAGCCACAAAGGGTAAAGGGTATCTAGTTTGACCCTTATCACTTTGGTTGAATTCAATGCTCCATGATTTTACATAAGTCAAGGAGCCTAGAATATGCCATGTACCTGTTGGTTTGTGTTATATTCTTTCCACGACTAGCCCACGTAGTTAATTGGGGGGTTAGAGGGGGGACGGAGCCCCCCTTCGTTGTGCCAATTGCATATAGTGGGGGGGTCATAGGGGGTTTGAGGTGTGCAAGTAACCCCACTCTATGGGGTCTGGGGCATCGCCTCGGAAAATTTTTGTTTTGGACCCTATGTTAGGTTGGGCGGACCCACTTATTGTTTTGTGCATGATTTTTGCACATGGTTTTGGATGCGATGGTTTTCGGTCCATGGTTTTGGATGCAACGGTTTTCTGTCCATGGTATTGGATTCTTTTGCATGTATAAATATGTATTGTAACATTGAAAGAAACATAATGAGAAAAGAAGCTGGTAGTCTCAGTTTTGGGATCCAAGGGAAAATCTTTGTGTATATGTGTTTTATGTGTTATGCTCTTGCATTGTTTAATTTTTGTGTTTTAGAATTCGTATGTAGGTAATTTATTTATGGGGTTAAAACCTATATTTGATATCAGAGCTGTTTTGGCTTCAAGGGAACACCTTTGTTGCTGAGGGTTTTTGCTCGGGCATATGGTAGACCCTATTCAACGGGAGATCTGTGAGATCGATTCTAGTGGTGAAAGAAGATGGCAAGCAGTGGAAAGAGAGAGATCAAGAAATTTAATGGTCAGAGTTTTTAGTTGTGGAAACTCAATATAGAGGATCTATTGGTGGATAAATATCAGTGGATCATGGTAGATCCGGGTACTAAACCAATTGGAGTGTCTGATGAAGAATGGAAGAAGTTGGATTAGAAGGAAAAGAGCACAATAAGATTGTGTGACTTAGATTCAGTATTGCTGAATGTATCAGGGGAAGCTATGGCGAAGGCTTTGTGGGACAAGTTAGGGACTTTGTACCAATCTAAGTCTCTAGTGAATAAATTTATCCTGCGGACAAAGCTGTAAACCTAGGGATAAATATGGAGACTTGCTGACAGAGCATCTGAATGCATTTAATATTGTGGTAAGTCAATTAGCATATGTTGATATTAAAATTTTAGATGAAGATAAGTGCATCAGTTTGTTGTGTTCTTTACCAAATTCATGGGATATTCTGGTTATTGCAATAGGTAGCAATGCAACTGCCTTGCAGTTTGATGAAATAATGTCATCCTTGCTGATGGAGGAGATGAGATGGAAAAATATGGAGAGAGAGAATGGTGATGCCTTGTGTGTACGAGGATGGTTCCAGAATAGAAACAAAAATAAGTCATCGAATGAGAGATCTAAATCTAGAGGGAGATCTAAATCTCCAGGAAAACCTATAAAGATGGTGTGCTCGAAATGTGGAAAGGAAGGTCACTACAAAGGGAATGTAAATGTAAAGATCCTGATAAAGGAAACGGATCTGATGATGCTCCTTCTGCAGAGGCAAAAACCACCTCAGATGATGGTGGGAATGTGTACTTGGCTTCTTCAAGTACACATGTAAATAAGGACGCATGGTTGATTGACTTAGGTGCATCCTTTCACTTCACTCCCCAAAGAGAGTGGTTCTATGAGTATGAGAAATATGATGGTGGTGATTTTTTCCTTAGGGATGATAGGAAGGTTTGAATCGTTGGTCGCGGAAAAGTAAAGTTGTAGTTGCAAGGTGGAAAGCAGGGAAAATTTTAAGAATGGAAATTTATCTTAAAGTTTAGAAACCTTGGTGAATCCCACTAGTCCATAATATAAAACGTATAAAATGTGTGGAGATATTTTTGTAAAAATATTCAAACTTAATATTTTTATATAGAATATATATAATTTTTGGCGACTTTTAGGGTAAAATAATTTCATTCTATAAAATTTGGATGAATCATTTTAAAAAAATAATGGAAATTATCGAATCGTTTTTTGGAAAAAGTATAGAAAATTAGTCCATGGGAAAATATTAGCCACTAAAATTTTCCCTGGTGGAAGGGTTAGAACACTTCTAGGTGTTTTTCATATTCCTGCATTGGCCAGAAATCTGATTTCTGTAAGTAAGTTGGATGATGCAGGTGTAAAAATAGTGTTCGAGAAGGATACTTGCAAGATGGTTTAGGGAGCACTGTATTCATGCGGAGGGTTTGGATTGGAACTTGTACAATCTACAATGTACCACTGTTGTTGATGGGTGCAATAGTTCTGTGGTTCCTGAAAGTGGAGAAAAAAATCTAGTGGTCTCTGGAAAGAAGACCATGTTGTGGCATCAAAGGCTAAACATATTGGAGAGTAGGACCTTCGAATACTTCATGGTAAAGGTATGGTAGAAGGTATCAGTAATAGGTCTATGGATTTTGAATTCTGTGAAAATTGCATAAATGGGAAGCATAATTGAGTGAGTTTCCCCTCTGGTGGTAAGAGGGTGAAACAGATATTAGAGCTTGTGCACAATGATTTGTTTGGATCTGTGAAGGTTCCATCACTGGGTAAGTCTCTGTACTATGTATCATTTATAGATGACTTCTCATGGAATACACGGATATATTTCCTTAAGAAGAAATCTAAAGTCTTTGACAGGTTTAAAGAATTTAAGGCTCTGGTGGAAAACCAGACAGAGAAGAAGATAAAGGTGTTGAAGATAGATAACGGTGGAGAGTTTTGCAGTAAGGAATTTGAATAATTCTGTAAGAAGTGTGGTATAGCACGATAGAAGAATACTCCATATACACCTTAATAAAATGGAGTTGCATAAAGAATGAACAAGACGCTGATGGACAGAGAAAGAAGCATGCTCATTGGTGCTAAGTTAGGACAAGAATTCTGGGTAGAGGCGGTGGAGATTGCATGTTACCTGGTCAACAGTTCACCTTCATCACATTGGAGGATAAGACTCCACAAGAGGTATGGATTGGTAAGAAACTCTCTCTTTCACATCTAAGGGTATTTGGATGTGATGCATATGTACATGTTCCAAAGGAGAAAAGAACAAAGTTGGATAGTAAATTTGAAAAGTGCATCGTTATTGGGTATAAGGATGGTTTAAAGGGTTATAAGCTTTGCAACTCAGTAACAAGGAAGGTTGTGTACAACCGAGATGTGGTGTTCAGAAAGGTGAAAGATATTATTAAACATGAATTCCAACTTAAGGAACCTGAGAAGATAGAGTTTGAGCTAAAGGAGAAAGAATCAGACTCTACATTAGAGGAGGAATCAGAAGATGAAGAGCCACAAACTCCGAGTGTGAGAAGATCAATTTGAGAAAGAAGGAAGCCACAAAGGTATAGTCCATCTACTTTCTATTAAAATTTTGCTTTATCTATTATTGATGATGATTCTAGAGTTGTGAAGGAAGCAATAGATTCAGAGGATGGAAAACTCTAGAAAAAGGCCATGGTTGATGAAATGGCATCTTTGCACAAAAATGATGCTTGGGATCTAGTGGAGTTGTTGTCTGGAAGGAAACCCATTGGCAGCAAATGGGTGTTCAAGAAGAACACAAATGCAGAAGGAAAGGTGGAGAAATACAAAGCTTGGTTGGTAGCAAAAGGTTATTCGTAGGTACCGAGAATTGATTTTGGTGATATTTTTTCTCCTGTTGCCAAGGTAACTTCAGTTAGATTACTATTATCTATTGCTGCTTCTTTTGATTTTGAGGTAGAACAGATGGATGTGAAGACATCATTTTTTCACAGGGATCTGGAAGAGGAGATCTACATGAAGAAACCTGAAGGTTTTGTGGTGAAGGGTAAGAAAGAACTAGTATGCAAGTTAAAGAAGTCTCTGTATGGGTTAAAACAGTCACCAATGATGTGATATCAAAAATTTAATACATTTATACGGGGACTTGGCTTCACGAGAAGCAAAGCAGATCAATGTGTGTATTTTAAATTAATTGGTGACCATGTTATTTATCTAGTATTGTATGTGGATGATATGTTGCTGGTTGGAAATGACAAAGAAATTATTCAGGATTTGAAGACCCAATTGTCCTCCAAATTCGACATGAAAGATGTTGGTGCTGCAAACTATATTTGGGGCATGGAAATTAACAGAGATTGGGAAAAGAGGAAGCTCTGGTCAAACCAGAGGAAGTATGTCGAGACAATACTGCAGAGATTTAATATGCAGGATAGTAAACCGGTGAAGGTTCCTATTCCTGTAGGTGTAAAGTTATCTACTAAACAATGTCCTAAGACACAAGAAGAAAAAGACGACATGTCCCGTGTTCCAGATGCAAGTGCAGTCGGTAGCTTGATGAATGCAATGGTTTGTACTAGACCAGACACTACACATGTAGTGGGAGTATTGAGCAGGTTTATGTCAAAACCAGGAAAGGAGCATTAGACATCAGTGAAGCGGGTTTTTAGGTATTTGCGTGGCACTAGTGATTATGGTTTGTGCTGCCAAGGAAGACCAGGATTAGATAGAGTGTTGGATATTCATGGCTTTGTTGATGTAGACTGGGTTGGAGATTTGGATCAGAGAAAATCTACAAGTGGGTATGTGTTTAACCTTTTCGAAGGTGCAGTTCGTTGGATGAGTAAGAAACAATTTGTAGTGGCACTATCAACTATAGAGGCAAAATATATGGCAACCACTCATGCAAGCAAGGAAGTAGTTTGGTAGTAGAGATTGTGTTCAAGTATGGGGTTATTACAGAGAGCTATAAGGATAGACTGTGATAGCCAAAGTGTAATTTTCTTGGCAAAGAACCTTGCATATCATTCAAAGGCAAAGCAATTGATGTTCAATATCACTTTGTGAGGGATATGATAGAAGACAAAAAAGTGTTGTTGGTAAAGGTGGACACTTTGAAGAATACTGCAGATGTATTGACAAAATCTGTGAGCTCTGAGAAGTTCTCTTGGTGTAGGGAAACAATGGGCATTGTAGGGAAAGATAAATGACTAAGCTCTCTTATGGACCCCTGTGGAAAAAAAAACAACAAGCGGGAGAATGTTGGGTTGTGTTATATTCTTTCCATGACTAACCCACATAGTTAACCGAGGGGTTAGAGGGGGGGAGGCCTTCGTTGTGCCGATTACGTAGCAGGGGGGTCAAAGGGGGTTTGAGGGGTACATGTAACCTCATTCTATGGGGTTCGGGGCAGCGTCCCAGAAAATTTTGGTTTTGGACCCTATGTTAGGTTGTGTAGACCCACCTATGGTTTTGTGCATGATTTTCGCACATGGTTTTGGACGTGATGGTTTTTGGTCTATGGTTTTGAATGCAATGGTTTTCGGTCCATGGTATTGGATGCTTTGGCATGTATAAACATGTATTATAACATTCAAAGGAACATAATGAGAAATCAAGCTTGTAGTCCCGGTTTTGGGATCTAGGGGGAAATCTCTGTGTATATGTGTTTTATGTGTTATGCTCTCGCATTGTTTACCTTTTGTGTTTTAGAATTCATATGCAAGTAATTTCTGTACGGGGTTAAAACCTACAGTACCATACTGAAGCACATGTTGGGATTCCAATTTAGTGTTAAAGAGAATACAAATCTATTTATACTGCAAACCGTGGTATGAATTCAAAGAAATCCCCTTCACATCCCATTTCAACAAACACAATTTATTGAAGGTTGTCTCATTAAATATGTCGTGAATAAGATATAAAATCACCCCATGGTGCCAAGGATTCCATCATCGTTCTATGTTTTCCTTATCAATAGCCAAAATAAGTTGAAACCACTACCATCCGATTGGATTGTGGGGCAAGGATCTCATATATATTAGTTGTTGCTTCGATGAAGAAGCCTCACTATTCTTGATAGTAGTTTCTCATCAATCCTAATAGAGTCTCATTAAGTGTCACAATCTCAATAACTAGATGGGTTAATGCCAAGGATGAATATTCATTCTACAAATCAGATCTATCCACCATCATGTGCAATTGTGAATAAATCGAAAACTTATAGCTAGATCTAACTTAATAATAAAAGATTGTAATTGGCTTTTCGGAGAAAAGGAAAAAAAGTCTTCATTTGGAGCAACAAATGGAACCTCTATAACAAATTTTTCAATTGAAACTTCTATTAAAGAGAAATGGCCAATTAAAATATGTGAACCCTCCAAAATGTGAAAATTAAAAGAAACATAACCTCCTACCAAACTTCGGTTGAAACTTCCATTAAAGAGAAATGACCAATTAAAATATGTGAACCCTCCCAGACATGAAAATTAAGAAAAACATAACCTCAAAAAATCAAGGAGAACACTTTTTCGATAAATACTCCTAATCTTAATTTTAAAAAGACATCTTAAACTAATATAGCCATCCATGAAAATTCTTAAAAAAAAGGGAAAAACCGCTGGTGAAAACCTAAGGCTTTTGTAGTAGCTTCTTTTTTTCATGTATGCATGGCTGCAATTCAAAAATTTCCACCTTGCAGTATCCATTTTTAACATAAAAATAGAAAAAACTCTTCGATGAATTTCGTGACCTAATTTTAAGTTTCTATATACATCAATATCTACATATAATATAATATTGTCGAGTGGACTTTATCTTTCGAGTAGATTTTCATATAAAATGCGATGAAAATATCACACGGGGTAAGATGTATTTTAACTTTCAAAATGTATTCGATGTTTTGAGGTTTGTTGATATGTATAAATTATTAAGTTTTCTCGCATGTATATTAATATGAAAGAAATAAAATTAATTGGATGGAAGTCTACAATGTTACAAATAACAAGTGAATGAGGTGAGGACTAACCAGATGATGAAAAAAATAATGGCAGTGAAAAAAATAATGGCAGTGAAGGAATGGTGGGATGATGCTGGAGTAAGATGTCTTCCATATGTTTTTATTTTTTTAATTTTATTTTAATTTTGATTTTTGTTAAGTAGGACTATTATGGTTTATAGATTAAATGAAAAGAAATATTGATTAACAAGGTTTTTGGTTAAATATGGTTGATTTTTTTTATTAAATATGATTGATAAGTTTTAAATATTTGTAATTTTAAAATTTTAAATAGTATATCTTTTGAATTATTTTTATGGAATAAATAATTATAAAAAACATAACTATAAAATGAATTGCACCAAAATGTTGGTCTATGAAATGAAGAGTAATCCAAAAATTTATTCACCATAAAATTTTTATGGAATATGTAATATGAAATTAAAATACTAGATTTAAATGAAGATAAATATCATTAAAAAAAAAAATAAGATAAAATAAAAATTATATTAAATAAATATAAATATTATTAAAAATAATTAAAAATATAAAATTTCTTTTTACGAATATGAAGATAAAATAATTCAATGCTAATATTGAAATATTTAATTAGTATTTTAGAATAGGAAAAATAAATCATGGTTTATTATATAATTTCATATATAAAAAAAATGAATTTTTTTATTAATAATAAAAAGGAGCACTATTATTATATTGTTTAAATTTATCATATAAATCAGGGACTAATATCTAATCTTAGGGTGTTTTAATTTCAAAAGTATACGATCTTATATATTGGTTAAGTTAAAAAAGAAAATATTTAAAAATAAAAAGAAAAAAATTCAATTTTTTTCATTAGAGGTAAATATTCTTAGAGTGTTCTATTTGGTGCTCCATTGTGTCTTCTTTTAGATCCATTGTTTGGTATTGTGTAATAGAACTGAGTGATATAGCTAGTGCTACATGTCTTCTCAACTCTTCAATCTTCAATCTTAAAATTTTTCTCTATTTCTAGTTGCTTTACGTTTTCTTGAAGTTACCCCATCATGTCCTGATCCTCCTCCAACTTACCTCTATTTCTTTCTTTCCTTACCTACAAGAGTTAAATTTTCCATTTATGTTTTTCTAAGGAGACTTTCATGTTTAGCCTTTCTCTTGTAATCACCTTTAGGTCTCTTGCATATTTTGGTCCTATTATTTTTTGTACATTTCTCATCATCTTATTGATAATACTAGACTTCCTTTATTGTTTTCACTATATTGTTCACACTTATGAATTGACTCTTGGAGAGAAAAATATCATAAAATGCACATTAATTTGGATGGTCATGGGTATCCATTTTCCAAATCCAAATATATTTCATTTAAAAAATTCCTTGTGCTTCTCAAATTGATTGAGTATATATTTGTTGTTTTTGCAAATAAAGTACAAAGAGATTCCCCTAAAAACATCCAACTTGATAAGACAGATTGAAATTCTACTTTGCTAAAAATGAAACTTCTTCAATTATTTGTTTGAGATAATAGTGGAAATTTGACTTTGAAAAAGTAAACCCATAAAATATGAAACAACACCAAAGATGGGGTAGATAAAGGATATACTTGATTCGGATTTAAACATGAACGCAATAGATTACAAAGATAACCATAAACACAAATATGCAACAGAAATAATACTTCATTTCATTAATGTAAAATACTGACATATGCTTACAAATAGTAATGGAAATAAACCAACTAGGGTGATGGTAGCTTATCTCTAAGAAGAGATGGCGTGGCTACATGCCTCTGAACTATGTTAGAATGAGGCTCGGAGGCCTATTTATTTTTGAGAAACAATGGAAAACCCTTAACATTCCAAAACCTAACCCTAGAAGATGAAATGCCAAACTGTGGGCGCTGTTTGGGTAAATTGGTACATCAACTTCCCGGGGTCGTAACTTTGGCATACGATCTCCATTTGATGCGTATAATAGCTATTTAGAAAGATCTATTCGAGAACTACCACTTTGGGATAGAAACATTGATCCATGGACCCATGTTGCCCCATATTTCCCAAAAAACGTCGTTTAGGGCCTCAAAATGGCTTTGGAAGTTCAGGACCCAAAAAACTGTTAAAAATAGTAAATTGTGCTACCATTTAGGAAACTGAAAATGACAAAAGAGACAGTTGTGGGGGTCCAAATGGGATAGGTGGGTAGCCACCAACATCCACCTAGATCATCGCCCCCCCTTAGGAAGCAATGGTCCCCATTGCGTTTAGTTCCTCCCTAAGATGAAGAAGCTTCTGCTGAGTTGGGTCTCTGGTGAGCTGTTCTGCAATCTCTAATGTGACCAGAAATGGTGGGAAGCATGGTTGACGATGGTCCACATTGAACACTCGGTGCAAGTGAAGGAATGGAGGAATGTTGTGCTTCAAAGCATTGTTGCCCGTAGCCTTGGTACTGGTGTAAGGACCATGTCGAAGTGGTCAAAGCTTCTAATCGGCTCTTGTAAGGCGTTCTCTCTGCAGATGTAACCAAACTTTGTCACCCACCTGAAACTTGTGTGGTACCCCTGTGGGTGAGGAGAAGTTGTTCTTGTGTTTTGTCATGACTGTATCCCTTTGCTGTTGTTGCTACGTGGAGGAAACCTTTGCAGGGGTCATGGATGTAGCAACAATATTCCCCTTACTTTCGGAGTTAACCAGACAAAAAATAAATTTCTTAGTTTGTGATATGAGCTTGCTACCTTTCTTGGTAGTGATCAAAGAGCTGGCGGTAGGTGGGGCTACCTACAGTATCTTGTATAATGAATTATCCAAAAAAATAATGACAGTGCGAGGCCTTGACTCATACACAGCATGTCACCTCCACAAGTATGGCTAGCCTAATAGTACATCACAAACATCCAGAGGTGTAACATCACATAATACCTTGTCTGTGAAGGGCTTGATGTTGTAGGGAAGGTAACATTGCTAGCGAACTTTGAGATCTCGTCTTTCATGAAGCCACCCGATATTGTACGGCTGCAGGCGTGGTGTAGTTGGTAGGCCCAACTGCTTTACGACCTCTACTGAAATGATGTTCTTTTGGCTGCCACTATCGACAATGAATTGTAGCGGCGAAACCTTCACCCACATCTGTGAGTGGAAAATACGCTCCCCTTCCTTAGGATTTTCGGGCTCATTTTTCTAGATCTTGGTAGTGGCGATAGTGGTACTCGGATCCGCCTCAATGATCTGCTTCCCTTTGTCATTCCTCATGTCAGGTTCTTGCTCAAGGTCAGAACATGCATCTGATTCAGAAGCCTTCAACTCGGCCGCTAGTGATTGCTTGGTCTGACACTCACTTGTGTTGTGAGTGGGGCTCTTGTGGAACTCACACCACTTTCTAGTGTCCTTCTTCGGCTTTGTAGTGTTATTCTTTTCTTGTGGCTTCGATGGGTTGTCTTGGATCACCCTGCCTTGGCTTTGTCCTTTTGGCTTCGGATTTGTAGATCCAAAGTCTTGCTTCTTCTGTTTGCACTTTTTCTCGATTTTGACAACATATCGGTATGCTATGCCGAGTGAGGAGATGTTCAAGAACTCCATCTCCTCCTCGATGTATTTGTGTAGGCAGTCATGGTATTTGAGTACCAGATGTAGCTCATAATATTTGATACTCAACTGTGTGCGAAGGGTATGAAAATGTTTGTGAACTCTGGCACATCCTGGTCTCATCCATGTCGCAGTGTGGTCCATTTGATGTATTTGTCCTCATAGCTTTTCACAGGGTAGTACTGCTCCTTGATGGCATCTCAGAATGAATCCCAAGTGTGTGCGGCTGAAAATAGTGAGCCTGTGCTATCATCCTTCTTCTCGCAGTAGGTTTCCCACTAGTCCTTAACATGGGGGGCTGCTTTGAGAAGAGCGAAAACAATATTTTCCTGACTTGAAAATTCATGAACAGAAAAATACCCTTCTAGCAGATTTAACCATTTATCTACTGCATCCACGTCTATTTGACCCTCGAAGATGGGGATTTCAAAATTCACTTGTACCTTAAACATTGCGGCATTTCTAGAGTAGCTGTTGGAAGCCGATGCATCGCCTCTCGGTAGCTACTAAAGGATTTACGCAAAGATATCCATCATTGTGTTCCTTTGTTGCCCGAGGGCTTCTTAGAGAAAGATTTTGATAGGATCTCCTGCCCCGTCACCTTTCTTCTCATCCGCCATGGGAGGCCTTCGGGATTTGTGACGCTGGTCTTGCAAAGGTTTGACCAATTCAAGCCCTAACTCCTTATATGTCGACCTCGTTGGGGACATGCAAAGAAAAACAGAGAAAAAGCAGAACGCTCTGATACAACTGATCCAGATTTAAAGACAGATATGCAATGGAAATAATACTTCATTTCATTAATGTAAAATACTGACATATGCTTATAAACAGTAATGGAAATAAACCAGCTAGGGCGATGGTAGCTTATCTCTAAGAAGAGATGTGGTGGCTACATGTCTCTGAACTATGTTACAATGAGGCTCAGAGGCCTATTTATTATTGAGAAACAATGGAAAACCCTTAACATTCCAAAACCTAACCCTAGAAAATGAAACACCAAACTGTGGGTCCCGTTTGGGTAAATTGGTACATCAACTTCCCGGGGTCGTAACTTTGGCATACGATCTCTGTTTGATGCATACAATAGCTCGTTAGAAAGATCTATCCAAGCAATACCACTTTCGGATGGAAAAATCGGTCCATGGACCCATGTTTCCCCAGATTTCCAAAAAAGTCCTGTAGGGCATCAAAACGGCTCCGGAAGTTCAGGACCCGAAAAGCTGCTAAAAATAGTAAATTGTGCTACCATTTAGGAAACTAAAAAAGCTGAAAGAGACAGTTGTGCGGGTCCAAATGGGATAGGTGGGTGGCCACCAACATCCAACTAGATCATTCCTACCCCCTTAGGAAGCAATGGTCCCCATTGCGTTGAGTTCGTCCCTGAGATGAGGAAGCTTCTGCTAAGCTGGGTCTCTGGTGAGCTATTCTGCAATCTCTAATGTGACCAAAAATTGTGGGAAGCATGGTCAACGATGGTCCACATTGAACACTCGGTGCAAGTGAAGGAATGGAGGAATGTTGTGCTTCAAAGCATTGTTTCCCATAGCCTTGGAACTGGTGTAAGGACCATGTCAGAGTGTTCAGAGCTTCTAATGGGTTCTTGTAAGGCATTCTTTCTGCAGATGTAACAAAAATTTGTCGTCCACCTGAAACTTGTGTGGTACCCCTGTGGGTGAGGAGAATTTGTTCCCGTGTTCTGTCATGACCATATCCTTTTGCTGTTGTTGTTGCGTGGAGGAAACCATTGCAGGGTCATGGATGTAGCAACGATCTTCCCCTTACTTTGGGAGTGAACCAGATAGAAATTAAATTTCTTAGTCTGTGATATGAGCTTGTTGCCTTCTTGGTAGTGATCAAAGAGGTGGTGGTAGGTGGGGCAACCTCCGGTATCCTATATAATGAATTATCCAAAGAAATAATGACAGCGTGAGGCCTTGACTCATACACAGCATGTCGCCTCCACAAATATGGCTGGCCTAATAGTACATCACAAACATCCAGAGGTGTAACATCACACACATAATACCTTGTCTGTGAAGGGCTTGATGTTGTAGGGAAGGCGGCATTGCTGGCGAACTTTGAGATCTCGTCCTTCATGAAGCCACCAGATACTGTACGGCTGCGGGTGTGGTGTAGTTGGTAGGCCCAACTGCTTCACGACCTTTGCTGAAATGAGGTTCTTTTGGATGCCACTGTCGACAATGAATTGCAGTAGTGAACCCTTCACCCACATCTATGAGTGGAAAAGATGCTCCCCTTCCTCAGGATTTTCGGGCTCATTTTTCTGGATCTTAGCGGTGGCAACAGTGGCACTAAGATCTGCCTCAATGATCTTCTTCCCTTTGCCACCCCCCTTGTCAGGTTCTAGCTCAAGGTCAGAACATGCATCTAATTCCAAAGCCTTCAACTCGGCCACCAGTGATTGCTTGGTCCGACACTCACTTGTGTTATGAGTGGGGATCTTGTGGAACTCGCACAACTTTCTTATGTCCTTCTTCAGCTTTGTGGTGTTTTTCTTTCCTTGTGGCTTCGATGGGTTGTCTTGGGTCACCCCGCCTTGGCTTTGTCCTTTGGGCTTCGGATTTGTAGATCCAAAGTCTCGCTTCTTCTGTTTTCACTTTTGCTCGATTTTGACAGTGTATCGGTATGCTGTGCCGAGTGAGGAGATGTTCAAGAACTCCATCTCTTCCTGGATGTATTTGTGTAGGCAGCCGCGGTATTTGAGTACCACATGTAGCTCAAAATCTTTGATACCCAATTGTGTACGAAGGGTATGAAAAATGTTTGTGAACTCCAACACATCTTGGTTTCATCCTTGCTGCAGTGTGGTCCATTTGATGGATTTGTCCTCATAGCTTTTGACAGGGTAGTACTGCTCCTTGATGGCATCTCGGAATGAATCCCAAGTGGGTGCAGCTAAAAATAGTGAGCCTGTGCTTTCATCCTTCTGCTCGCAGTAGGTTTCCCACCAGTCGCTAACATGGGGGGTTGCTTTGAGAAGAGGGAAAACAATCTTTTCCCGACTCGAAACTTCTTGAACAGAAAAATACCCTTCTAGTAGATTTAACCATTTATCTACCGCATTCGCGTCTATTTGACCCTCGAAGATGGGGATTTCAAAATTCACTTGTACCTTAAATGGTGTGGCATTTCCATAGTAGCTATTGGAAGCCGATGGATCACCTCTGGGTAGCCACTGAAGAATCTGCACAAAGCTATGCATCATCGCGTTCCTTCGTCGCTCGAGGGCTTCTTCGAGCAAGATTTTGATAGGATCTTCTGCCCCCTCGTCTTTCTTCTCATCTGCCATGGGAGCCCATCAGGATTTGCAAGGCTGGTCTTGCAAAGGTTTGACCAGTTCAACCCCTAATTCCTTATATTCCAACCTCGTTGGGGACATGCAAAGAAAAACAAAGAAAAAACAGACCGCTCTGATACCACTGATCCATATTTAAACAGGAACACAACAAATTATAGAGATAACCGTAAACATAGATATACAACAGAAATAATACTTCATTTCATTAATGTAAAATATTGACATATGCTTACAAATAGTAATGGAAATAAACCAGCTAGGGCGATGGTAGGTTATCTCTAAGAAGAGATGTGGTGGCTACATGCCTCTGAACTATGTTACAATGAGGCTCGGAGGCCTATTTATTGTTGAGAAACAATGGAAAACCCTTAACATTCCAAAACCTAACCGTAGAAGATGAAACACCAAACTATGGGCCCCATTTGGGTAAATTGGTACATCAACTTCCCGGGGTCGTAACTTTGGCATACGATCTTCGTCTGATGCGTACAATAGCTCGTTAGAAAGATCTATTTGAGCACTAACAATTTGGGATGGAAACATTGGTCCAACATTGGTCCATGGATTGATGTTGCCCCAAAGTTTCCAAAAAACGCCGTTTAGGGCCTCAAAACGGCTCCGGAAGTTCAGGACCCGAAAAACTACTAAAAATAGTAAATTGTGCTATCATTTAGGAAGCTAAAAAACCTGAAAGAGATAGTTGTGGGGGTCCAAATGGGATAGGTGGGTGGCCACCAACATCCACCTAGATCATTCCTCCCCCCTTAGGAAGCAATGGTCCCCATTGTGTTGAGTTCCTCCCTGAGATGAGGAAGCTTCTGCTGAGCTGGGTCTCTGGTGAGCTATTTTGCAATCTCTGATGTGACCATAAGTGGTGGGAAGCATTGTCGACGATGGTCCACATTGAACACTCTATGCAAGCGAATGAATGGAGGAATGTTGTGCTTCACAGCATTATTTCTCGTAGCCTTGGTGCTGGTGTAAGGACCATGTCAGAGTGGTTGGAGCTTCTGATGGGCTCTTGTAAGGCGTTCTTTCTCCAGATGTAACCAAACTTTGTTGCCCACCTGAAATTTGTGTGGTACCCCTATGGGTGACGAGAAGTTGTTCCTGTGTTTTGTCATGACCATATCCCTTTGCTGTTGTTGCTGCGTGGAGGAAACCTTTGCAAGGATCATGGATGTAGCAACGATCTTCCCCTTACTTTGGAAGTGAACCAGACAGAAAATAAATTTCTTAGTCTGTGATATGAGCTTGCTGCCTTTCTTGGTAGTGATCAAAGAGGTGGCGGTAGATACGGCTACCTACAGTATCTTGTATAATGAATTATCCAAAGAAATAATGACAACGCGAGGCCTTGACTCATACACAACGTGTTGCCTCCACAAGTATGGTTGGCCTAATAGTACATCACCAACACCCACCTGGATCAATATTTGCAAACAAGAATTGAGGTCACAAGTCAAGAAATATTTTGTGAATATGTTCTCCATCATCAATTATCTAAAACAGTTGCAAGCAAACCTAAAAATGGACACTACTTGAGTCTACACAAGAAGTCCTCTAGTGACATTGTTCTTCATACGTAAGAATGACATGCCTACAAAAGAAGAAGAGATGGACACTTAAACCTACCATTGAAAAGCTATACAAATTTTTCCAAGCACTAGTTCATATCAAAAGTCTAAACCCATATGATTTATACCAACTTGATGAAGGAGAAAACCCACACAATTGATTGAGAAGCATGACAAATTATTCATAGGACATATATGAATGCATGTTTATGCAGATTCTCTAGTTGTTTAGGCATATGGAATGAATTATTACGAAAAAAAAAGTGAATGCTAAAGTTATGAAATGTTACTAATTATCTCATCCCACCACCACCACAATTTTTTCAAATGTCTTTATAATAGTTAGGTTGCAGGCTTATGATTTGTATAGTCATCCTAGAAGTTTATCCCTATCAAAGTGTGATCAAAATTAGTATTTTCAATCTTTTTATTACTTATTTATATGAGTTTTTTGAACCATGTGAACCGCTAAATCATTATTATAATTTTCATAGATTAAATTTTCATTTTTAAAACGTTTTTTGAAAAAAGAAATTATTCTCAAGTATCTATAGTTTTTCAATTCTCCAAGCAAACTTTTCTGAAAAATGTGAAATATAACTCTCTCTCTACACCACTACTATCTCTAAATATATAAGTCATATTATCATTATAAATAATAACATAGTAAACATATCTAAGTTGTTGTTTTACTTTTTCTTGGTAGATATATAGACATGGACATTATGATTATTTTATTTATAAAGAATATTATGTTTGATAATTTACTACTATAAAACTTGTGAGGTGTAGAATAGTTGGTTTAAGTGGGATTTAATCCCAACCAAGTTTGAAGTTCAAATCTCAGAGGGAATAAAAAATTCAAACTTAATGAAAAATGGTTGAGGATGGACTTTATAAGATAAAAACTATTCTTAAAGATAGAAGCATCCGGATTCAATCAAACTTAGAAAAATCAATATTAAATTTAACTTAATTTCCCAATCAAACAATCATCTCTTTAAAAAAAAAAATATAAATACAAACCTCTAACTTTTAATTTAAGTTTCAAAGAAAAGAGAAGAAAAAACTTCCTTAACTTTAATATAGGTGAAAGTTACTTAAAAGTTAAAACTGAACCTGCACGCTCCAAGTGATTGAATGAATTCTAAATTTTATTTATAATTCTTTACATTCTTAATTTTTTAATCATAATTTTAAGATATTTTATTCGTAATTTTGTTAAATATCTTGATTTGAAGATGCAAATGTAGTGAATATAAATTCAATACTATCACTTGTCATTTGTGAATTCTTTTTATTATCCACGTGTCAAACGCATAGGACTCTAAAACTCATCCGTTTTGGAGAGCGTACAGTAAAGCCCTATAAATTTCCTATGATTGGCATAATGGGTAATGGGTATTATTTGTTTGAAATTTGAATTCGAATCTCTCGCGTGTGAGTCATCTGGCATTCCGACTTTTATTTGTCTGAAATTTGAATTCGAATCTATGTTGCATTCTCTCTATGTGCTCAGTATTTGTGTATATATCACGGTGTGCTCTGTGTCTTTGTATGCAGTGTAGGTTTTCTAGAAGGAGGCATTTCTCTGAATGAACAACAGAGGTTTAGCGTTCAACATGATCTCTATCAGCCTCTCAGACAGGTGAGTGAGAGAAGATCTATTTCTTTCCTCGAGTGTTTATGGTTTTCTGTAATAATTAACTATATCATTTGATTTTTCCCTTGAGGAGAAGAGAAAACTCTTCAGGTAAATATTTAGCTTTTTCCCTTTAATTTCTTTTCCTTTGGCCTATTATCAAGCCAAAGAAAATTTGGAGTTTCAAATGTTAGGATGCTTGGATGTTTACACTTTGAGCAGAATTTATAATTATGTTAAGCATTCATTGTGCTAAAAGTTTTGTCCTCTTTATTTTCTTTAAGCTGTCTCTGTCCTTCCTCTTCTTGGTCTCTGTTCTGGGCTGTACTGTAACATGAATTATATGATATTTATAATATATATGTTCCTGTGTGTACCTATTATGATGGGAGGAATTTCTTAGCATGAACCAAGGCGGAGGCCTTGCCATCGACACGATCTTCATCGGCCTCTCATTCTTTCCCTTTATCTCTTCTGCACTCTTCTGTCTTGGGTTATGTTTTTGTTCTTTAATTTCTTTTCCTTTCAAAAGGTGGACAGAATTTTGGAGTTTAATTATTAAGATGCTTGGAGCTGCATGAAGTTTGTCATTATGGAAACAGTTTCTTTAATGTCTTTAATATGCATGTCTTTGATTTTTCATTTTACCTCGGTGCTTTTCTCTAAGTTCAGGATTTTGTTACCTGGTTAATTGGAAATGGTCAATCAACCAAGGCAGAGGCCTTGCGATCGACAATATTTTCATCGGCCTCTCCTCCTCTAAATTTTTCTAAATCAGCCCCTGCCCTTATCCTCGATCTCTTGGACAGTCGATCATGTTTTTTTTTCCCTTTAATTTCATTTTCTTTTAGAGGTGGATAGAATTTGGAGTTAATTTACTAAGATGCTTGGAGCTGCATGCAAATTGTCATTATGTTAATGTTTTCAATATAGAAACAGATACTTGGGTTTTCTTTAATTTCCTGAAGATGTCTGTCTTTGCTTTTTCCTTTTTCCTTTTTCCTATCTCCTTTTTCCTATCTATTCTTCTCAGTAACATACATTGTATGTTCATGATTTCTTTTCTTGGTTAATTGGAAATGTTCAATCATAGAAATCTGTTCATAAATTTTAGATCATTCTTAATTTATCCCGTACAATACTTTACCCTTATTCTTGGCAGATCTTATCCCTCGAATTTTGCAGTGATTTTAACGAGTATTCATTGATTCATTGTTTACTTGGTCTCTATATTAAATCACATCTTTGGTGTCTCCGATTCTACGCTTCGCAGATGCGTGGTTTCTAACTATGGCTACGCTGACTCTGAAATTTTGTGCTTTGATCTTTCTCTGTTTTCTTTATGGAATAATTCTTTATTACTATTATTATTTATCGTTACAATGCTTTATAATGCGTGACTGATTTTTTGTTTTTTTGGGATCAAGTACCATTTAATTTCATATTATGATATCTCAACTGTAGGCGAAGGGTTCGAATCTCATTTAATTTCATATTAGATTTCTGAATTGAATGTGAAGGGTTTGAATCTCATTTAATTTTCATATTATATATTAGATATCTGAACTGAACGTGAACTGTTGGAATCTCATTTAATATTTCATATTAAGATATGTAATCTCATTAAATTTCATATTAGATATATGAACTGAAGGTGAAGGGTTCGAATCTTTTTTAATTTCATTTCATATTTCTGAACCGAAGGTGAAGAGTTCGAATCTCGACTGGTTATATTGTACACGAAAGGAAAGCCAAGGCTTGATTTTGGACCCTGTCATACAAGTGTTTATTCTAGATACTACCATTGTCACTCTAGATCACATAGACAGCATTGAACCTATAATGGCACCGCCGTAGCACGAGGATCGTATGGCCTGCGACTACCTCATGTCTCCTGTACTGTGATGGAGACTTCGTATTTTATCGCAAATATTTGTTGGTCTCTGTCCACTCCATCCCACCACGAGACTCCCATACTCTCGTGGACCGAGCTTTTGAGGATATCTGCCGAGGTGGGGTTGGGATGCGATGTAAAAAAAAATAAAAATAAACAAACATACCAGGTAAAAAACCATTGCTTAAAAAAATTAAACTACAACATATTTTCCCATATTTGTTTTTTTAATGTTATACCATATATTATCAGCATTTTTGCATCTGAGTTACTCCGTCGTTGGCAGGCTTAGTTCGTTAAGCTCTGGTTTTTCCTGAATCAGAGTGAACACATCATCTCCGAGATTTTATTTATAGCACACGGTCATTTAATATCACGATAATCTTAAATCTCCGAATTCAAAACAAAGGGCCTTCCTTGTCTGTAGTTATTCGTACAAACTTTCGAATTCACAAATGTAGCAAATGTTTGTTCATTTCCCTTGTTCATTTCCCTTGTGTTTAGTACTACAACAGATCATACAAACCCAAATCATCATTTAGCTTGTAGAATTAAGGCTTCTGTGATCAGTCATATTTATAAGAAGAGTTTCAGCATCACATGAAAAAGACCTTTGTCGACGCGTTTCGAACCAACTAGTGTGGTTCATTGTCACGACAAGTTGAAGAATCACCTTCATCAATTTGACTAAAAATAGATATTATTAAATAAATCATTTTTATTTTATTTATACAATTTCAATAACCTTAAATTTTTCTTAGTTATGCTCTCATATACTAATTGTACTTAATTTTACTTATTTATTGATTAATCTTAAGATTATTATAATAAAAATAATATTAAATTTATTAATATAATTTTGACCTGACCTGTGAGTCCAAATTAGCTGTTAATTAGCCGTTATGTAGCCGTTGGAGTCTCTGCACAGTCTATTTAGCATGCTATGCCTGATATGATTCTTCAACTTGTCCTGACGATGAACCACACTAGTTGGTTCGGAATGCGTCGAAAAAGGTCTTTTTCATGTGATTTACGCTAAAGCTCTTCTTATAAATCATTTAGCTTGTTCACTCTACAGTTTAAGCACATGATAAGGTTTAAAGAGACACCACTTATCCATTTATTCAGTTGCAATCTAATCTAGAGGATTTGAAGTTTGATCTTTTTCAATATGACAACTTGATAACTAAAAATGTGGCAAAAAATTATTTGCATCTATGTCCTTATTCAAAATTAAATCAATTATAAAGTAACACATCCATATAGAATAATAGAGATTGATATTTAATAATAACAAGATAATGATATAGAGGTGGTTAAGATAATAACCTTTTCCATATTCTTAAGGAGGGTGTCACATATGAGATCTCAGCCTTATCATAGAAATGAGAACCACCAAAATTGTTGAGGGACGCTATACATCGCCAAGGTGGAGTGGCGCATGTAGTTGGCGACATGTTTGAGTGGTGAAACAAGAGTTAGCTTGTGTGAAGTTTGTCTCATGACTGTTCAACATTGGTTAGAAGCTCTAGAAATAAAAGCATATAAGGAGATGACATTTAAAATTTCTCTTAGCACGACTATTTTGGAATTAATGGGAAAATGTTAACATTATTTCTCTTAGCACGACTATTTTGGAATTAATGGGAAAATGTTAACATTATGAAAAAGAATGGCATGAGAAGTTCAAGATGAGCAGTCTTAATTTAAATTTATCTTTTATTTGGGTGAAGTTGTGATATTCAAGGATGCTTATAAGTAACTTAGTATATTATGATATGTTCACTCATTATTTTTACTACATTTTCCAGTTTTGCATTTCAAATGCTCATGATATCTAATCTGGGTGGTTGTCATGCTTTAGGTGATAGAATAGAAGGGCCTCCTCTGGTAGTGATGTCCTTGTTATCACACACTTTTAAGTTATATGGATTATCTATGTAATTTCATGGTTTCAACTCTATTAGCGCACAATTTAGACATGGAGAAATTCAATGCTCTGGTCTCATGGTAACTTTAGTTTTTATTGGTTTCATCACGAATTTCTCAATTTTTTAGTTGCAAATTTCAAGTTTTACTTCATATTCATTTCTCTTTCGTACCAACTTATGGTTTTGTTAGTAATTTTGATTATTTTTCTCTTAGTTGTATTTCACTCCCCCCTCTCCCCTCCCCCCCCATTTTCTAATCCTCTATTGTAACCCCTCCACTTCTAATTTCCCTTATCTCGAAATCTCCATTAGCTTCTCCATACTTCAATTTTATCCCTCCCACCCTTGGTTACTAAGTTATGTCCTTTGGCCACTCGAATTCTCACAAGGGCCAAATATTCACCACTCTTCTTTTAACGAGGAGCTTACTATACACTGTTTGACTCCAACCCAACTCTCCTCTCCCTACCCTCAATTTCTATATGTATATCATCTTAGGGTCATAGAGGTGGCAGAAGGGGAAAAGTTGGGCCCCTTACAGGTCAAGTCACCCTTCCACCTTCCTCCTCACAAACTAGGGCTCAAGCAACATCAAGACAATCCATAACTTTCTTTGTGGATATTATTCTTGAAGTGTTCAAGCACACCATAGCAAAAGTGGAAGGAAATGTCCAACATGAATGTAGGTTTAATATTGACTAATGTATTGAAAGAGAGATAGGGTATTGAATCCCCGAAATAGGAACCTAAACTAGGTCTCAAGAAAACTCTTACATGTAGGTGGTCAGCTTATATTGGCACATTCAAACTCTTATTGGAAGAGTTTTCATTCATCGATATGAAACTCAACAAGAGACCTTGTTGTTCTACATGATAGAAATGACGTGGAAAATTAAAAGGATACATAAGACAGTCTTTGTCTTGGCAAAAAATGAAGCAAACATCACCTTTACCCCCACTAATGAAGATAGTGACTCTCCTCCACCAATCCAAGGGAACTCTCCCACGACATGTAATGATCAAGTGAGCCATTTTACTAGATTCTATTTTATATAATGACAATGTTTTGACTATGATTTGTTAGTATCCTATAGTCATAGTAGTTAGAAAACAAGTTTTATCTTTCAAGTTTAATTGGAAAATGTGTAAAGGTTCGCTATAACCTTGTAGATATTAAGCTATAGGCCTTACTTTAGAATAAAATTTTCATTATTGAGTGTAATTATGTCAGTGTACATGAAAGGTCATGTAAATGGTCATTTGTATTCAAAGAGGTCGAGTTAAGTGAATCTAGGGTCATGAGCCATTCAAGTCATGAGTGGGGGTATGGTGGTCCTTGTCTTGCATCATTGGGACGATCTAGTGACATCTTGTCAAGTAGTTTTGTGATCCAATCAGGCTTGTATTATGACATCAACCTCTAGTAAAATAGTCTAAAAGGTTCGTTGCAAAAGTCTACAGGGGGTGTTGTGCTTTTACCAAGGCATCAAATTTTGATGAGGAATTAGAATTTTTGGTACTTTTTTCCATGTAGGAGGTTTTTGTGAATATTTGGATCAAATCCAAATCATTTTTCTCAGTTGGAAGATCAGTGTTTGGTCAAGTCATGAAGATGGAGGTCTGTTGCACAACTGCTGCAAGAACAAGGTTTGGGGTTTGAAGGTTTGTGTTTGGCCTAGAAGTTTTTGCATGGGTTTGAAATGTTGTATGGACCATTCCATGTCATCCCAGTACCCTTAGCATGTCAGGTGATCGTCATAGGTAGTATAAGCTTGGAGTGCTACGCTTTCACATGATCACCGTATTTTCACCTTATCTCTTAAACCCTGTATCTATTTGCCATGAAATGCTTACAGTAGATGCATGGGGGTGAGATGAATAAAATCATTTAATTTCAGGTCAAAATGCTTCACGGTTCTTGAGAAATGAGCCATGGTCATCTACAATTTTTTTTGGATTGTCGCAAGATTTGTCAGTGAGATTTGGCTTGAAATTTGTGTGGATAAGAGTTATAATGACATTAACTTGCTGTCAAAAAATCTATTGAATCCAGATTACCATTTAGTATATATTAAAAAATATAGTCGTTGTGCTCTTGCGTTGCATTTTTGGATAGTCAATTGTTTAACAATCAAATTCAGCTCCAAATCTTCCAAAATTCATTTTGAAGATGATGACAAGTGGCCATTATTTTAAAAATTTAGGGGATAAGCTTCATCAACCTCTAACCACTCAAAACCTTTAAAAAATCAAATACTCCGGCTCTTAGCTATTCGAGACTTCATTGCAACCAATTCATTTTAGGTTTCTCTTCATGATTTTATTTCCATCAACTAATATATGTATTTAGAAATTCAAAATCCACTAAGTTGGATTTAAGATTATCATCCTAAACATATAAGGCATATGTAGATGAATGTACAGTGCGGGGGGTGTTTGGGCAAGTGTGAGAAGACTTATTTTTGGCGCATATTGTAATCATTTTTTGAATTTTAATGAAATTGGTGGATCAAAAGTACCTGATTAAATATCTTCATATATTCATGTGATTTGGCTCCCTTATGAGTGTGTTTCCTACTTTGTGTGTTATATTTCTTCCTATGACGTTTAAATGAAAAACTTGTTTCAAAATTCATCTAATTAATGGTGTTCTGTTGCAGTCATTTAGACATTCCATATTTTTTTATGCTATAATAATTTTAAGGTTCATTCATTGTTTGATGCCTTGAGATGGTTATCTAGTTTCTATATTCTTCTCACATTAGCAACTATTAATTGGCGTAAGGAAGTGTTTCTATCTTTCCTCTGAACAAATTTTCCCAATTCACCAAGAATCCACCACGTCATTGATCTTAGTTTTTACCAACTCCATGCCCAATGGTTTTTTCTCTACATGGCCACCATACCTATAAACTCATCTATTTTGCAATGATGTAGCCAATGTTATTGATTAAAAGCAGTCTTTAGTGATCGAGTAAGAAGAGAGTGCCCTCTCTGAATTTGGAAGGGCTAGATTCCAACTTCCAAGTGGTTTGTGGTTACCTCTAAGTTTCTCTCTTCAACGTGGAGAAATTACAGAGAGCTAACATGATGCTTAATCATTGGAAATTTATTTTGATTCAATATGCTTCCAATATAAGTGATAAACTTATTTCCGTAGTGGTAAGTTTGGGAAAGTTTTGAATATCTATTAGTAGTCTAACTTCCCAAGTGGTAGACAAGTAATGAAGGAAAAACAATCATGTATCCCCCTTTTTTAAATTTAATATAAATTTCCTAATTTTACAAGAAAAAATAACATTTTTCCATAAATATATATTCTCTATTTACTTTTATTGCCCATAAGAAGTATGTCTGCAGTTGGTACATTTATGAAGCTCACATGAGCTTCGATTCATTTTCACCATATTGTTTATTGCAAGTATCCCCAGCTCCCTTGAATCATGTGATTTGGTAGCTATCATACCATTGATTCAGATCTTTAGGGGGGGCAAGATCTAGGTGTCTTGAACCCTAAGAGCGAGGAGAGAAAAAAAACAATATTACCTTAACTACTCTTAATAAAAACATTGAATATAAAATACACACAATGAATAACATATGAAAATAAGATAATTCTTTGTTAAATGCCAAAATCATTTTCACTACATTGTGGTGGATGAATATGTACTTTTACAAGGTGAGGCCCATCATTTATAGTATTTGCAGTGCCTTCTTGAGTTATAATACCATGGGTGGATACTTTGGGTGGATTCCGCTTTCTATTTGGATCATTGAACCATGTTGGAAAATATTATGGTCCAATCCCTTGTGCAACATTACCTATTGGTCACTCTTTGCACAATCTTTCTACCAATGGGCCATGTTGGATTCGGGTGAAAGTCAAGGTGGCGATTGTAGTCCAGGTTTCAAAAATGTTGTTGACCTTGTAATAGCGAGGAAACTCTATATTTCTTGAGGAAATTACATATGGAATTCAGGCTAATGTTTTACATCAACTACTTTCACAAAGAAAAATATCAAGGGTTGAGTCATGGATCTACACAAGATAAAAAGAATGATTGGTGCAACCTAACACTAGGTCCTTGTCCATTTATAGGAAGGCCTAACCCTGTGTCCAACATCCTCTAATAGTTCCAATTATTCCTCTACTTCAGTGTCTCCTCAATTTTGATAAATATTATAAGTGGCTACCAGTGAGGATATTTCCAACAAATCCAACTCCGTTTTCATGTACCCATGTAGACCAAAATAGTACTTCAAACTACGTGTCATTCAAAGTCTTTGATATCTATTTTTAAGAAAAAATTATGGAAAATATTTGTGTACTTTGGCACTGTCTAATCCCCCTCTTGTCAGAGTGTTATCTATCTCATATATTTCCAATCATAGCTTCCTACATGGGATAATTATTCCTTAAGCGAATCAAGAAAATCTTCCCAAGTGGATCTTGTGTTGAATATCATAGACTCACTTTCTTAGTAATCTTCCAACCAATGTTTTGTGAAATTTCCTGAATTTTGGCTATTGGAAATTATTTTTCTACCTTATGTATATTATTTGTATTAAAAAATTAATCATGACAAAGAATGAATAAAATCACTACTATCATTTTCACTAGTAATAACAAGAGCTCAAAAAATAATACAAAGATAAAAGTTGGACACCGATATTTTTGGAGAATATTCGTTGGAAAAATCCCATTGTGGGGAGAACCATTTTTGCAAATGAGGGTCTATATTATTAATAAATATTCAGAAATTGAGAATTACAACAACTGCTTTCCTCTCACTGGAAAAGATCCAAGAAATATTTTTCTCCACTCCTAGAAAAATCGAACTAGAAATACAACTTTCCTTCTGTAACGCAACTTGACCCACTCTGTGTAATTCACACCTCCTCTAACAACTCACATTGGCAAACTAGAAATGAACACAACCTTCTATGGAACTCGATTAACCTCCAAAAAATTGTTCCAGCAAATATACTTCCTCTAGAAACACACTAAAGCCACTCACACCTCCTCTAAAAATTATCTTCGACAATTAAGATTGATTTGTAGCTTCAACAACTTGCACTAGTTAAAAGGGCATTTGACAGTAGAAGAATCAACCTCCCTCTTACATAATAATTCAACCTCCTTCCATCACTCTAAATGTTAGAATCTCTATGAATAATTTCTCTGGAATCCCTCTCCTAAACTTCTCTGCTAAAGCTCGATTACTGGTGTCCTCCACACTATCATTGCGCCCTTGTTATCACTACAATTCTATCTCAAATTTGATCTCCAAGGGCCCCATTGACTTTCTCTTATAATCTCTTCTTGGGAAAATAATGACGCTAATCTAATCCCAATTGATGGCTAAGATAATCTTGACCCCTTCTCATGAATTTTGTAGAAGTCACTAGAGAAAAATCGATATTGTCTCGCTTAATCTAATTTAATTAACCACTTTTCCTAAGCTAGACTTAGGAAAACAATTAAAAACTAGCAAATTAATATAATTAAGATATTTTCCTTAGAATCATTTCTAGGTCTTGGAGATAATTATCCTCCTTTGTTCCTTAGCCTCATGGACACCAATAGAGATTAGAACACTTGTTCAAGCTACAAAAGCTAACACTCCATCTGAGTGAGGAAGGCATTCTCCACTATTCCCAACTTATCTTGAAGAAGACAAACTTTTTCTTACCCAAGGCCTTTGTTAGAATATCTATAACCTATTGATATACGGAAACATATTGTACTCAGACTAATTTACAATGTACAAAATCCCTGATGAATTGGTATCTGAAGCTAATGTGTTTTGACCTATCATGGAACACTAGATTCTCAGAGAGCTTGATGAAACTCTGATTATCATAGCAGATACTGGTTGAATTCATCCTTTACCAAATAGTGACACTAGAAAGTTCCAAATCCAAATAGCTTCACATGTAGCTATCCTTGCTACCATGTATTCTTCCTTTGTAGAAATCAGTGCCACATAATTCTACTTCCTATTGCGTAAAGCAACAACCCTTGATCCAATACTAATGGAACACCTTGAGGTGCTTTTCCGATCCACTGCACTACAATATACATCTATTTTTCCCATTAATATTATAGTATCACCTCTGATATCTCAAACCATACTTAATTGTAACTTCTAAATATCGCCAACCTAGGTCCATCTAACTCTGGATCTATCATGCCCTGAGAGGGATAAAATCCAACAAGGTACAAACATTCATTTTGGAGTGTAAAACATGAGGAAAGGTTTGCACCTTGAGGCATTTCATCCCTCTCGGCGCATGATAGATTCAGAGTTAGATAGATCTAGGCTGGTTCATGCTAAGGGAAACAATGCGATATTTTTAGATTATCATTTTTATGTATATGTTTGAGATAAACTTCATACTTTGAAACTTACATTATGTTTTTTTGTCTCACATGACCATATAATTATGTTCTTTAATTTAGTCTATGTTTCTTGTCTTAAATGGTTTTCACGTCTGTGTTTGGATACCTTGAGGGGTTTGTGTGTGTCTATGTTTGGATGCTTTGAGTGGCTTTTGTGCTTGTGTGTTTGGATTTGGATGGTAACATTTGTGAATGTTACAATTTTTTTGTAATATTTCTATTCATGTATGTAATTTTCTATGAGTAATTAGTTGGTGATGAAGAAGGAAGACAATCATGTCAATTGCTTGCAAGAGGATTGATATTTCACCTCTATTTCATTTAATTTTAGGTATCACAACTTTTGACAACTAATTTAATTCTTAGTAATGTCCCTCCATGTATTACTAAATATATCTTGAAGAGTAGTTTTAATTTTAAATTTGTTCAGTTACCTCAATATGTTGAGATGATAGTTATTGTTAACAACTTTAATTATGAAAAATGATTAAATAAAAATTTAAAATGAAACGTTATAATGTAATCGTGTTGAATGACAAAAAATGTAAATAATAATATTGTATCCAATTACAAATAGTCTTCATTCCGATCAATCTCAACTATTTTCTTCTACTATTCTTATGTTCACCTCTCTTAGTTTTGCCATATTTTCATATTGACTATATGAAAAGTGTAGTTGAAATTGTAAAACAATCAAATCTTTAATTCGAGCTATTATAGTAAACATCTTACCTTTTCTCTCTTTCTCTCCAATATTAATAGATTGAATTACTATAACACAAAAATCAATGCACATTTTCAATAAAAAAAATCTTACACTAAAATCAATCACATTGTTATTCTAATCACTTTAAAATTTAATGTACCATCATACATCCAATTACATCAAATCATAAGTCAACATCTACACTGAAATCAATGAATCTAATGCAAACAATAAAATAGGATTATAAATCAATATATACATGGAAATCAAAGCATTTAGCGCAAGAAATAAAATATAATGAAAAATAAACATCTAGACTAAAATCAATACATCTAGTGCAATCAATCAAATATAATTAGAAATCAACATATACACTGAAATAAATGCATCTAGTGAAAGAAATTAGATATAATTAGAAAAATATACACTAAAATAAATGCATCTATTGCAAACAATCAAATAAGATTAGAAATACCATTTACACTAAAATCAATGCATCTAGTGCAAGCAACCAAATATCATTAGAAATCAACATCTACATTGAAATCAATGCATCTAGTGCAAGCAATAAATTAGGATTATAAGTCACCATTTACAATGAAATCAATGCATGTAGTGCAAGAAATAAAATAGGATTATAAATAACCATCTGCACTTAAATTAATTCATGTGGTGTAAGAAATAAAATAGAATTAGAAAACATCTACACTGAAATTAATGCATCTAGTGCAAGAAATCAAGTAGGATTAGAAATAAAAATCTATACTAAAATAAATGCATCTAGTGCAAGCAATCGAATATCATTAAAAACCAACATCTACACTTAAATCAATGCATCTAGTGGAAGTAATCAAATAATATTGAAAATCACCTTGTATGTTAAAATCAATGCATCTAGTGTAATAAATCTTCTTCCCTCTCTATCCCCTCCATATATATCTATATCTCCCTCCATCTCTCCTTCTTTGTTAGTCTATCTCACCCCCAAACATACACACACACTCTCCATCTCTCCCTTGTTACTCCCTCTCTCTCTCTCTCTCTCTCTCTATGTCTTTCTTCTTCCCTCCCTCTCACCCATTCCAAATCCATCTCTTTGTCCCTCTCTCTCCCCTCCTCTCTCCCCCTCCCTCTCTCCTCCTCTCTCTTCTTCCCTATCCAATCCCTCTCTCCCCATCCCTCTCTCTCTCTCTCTCTCTCTCTCTCTCTCTCTCTCTCTCTCTTGCCTGCAACCATGTCACTTTCTCCCTCCCTCTCTTCTTCTATCTCCCCCTCCATATTTATGTATCCCTATCTATCTTCTAGCCTTCTCTCCCTCTCTGACTCCTCTCCTTTTATCTCACTTCATTACTTCTGTCCCCTCTTATTTATTTTATATCCTTCAATTCAAGCAATCAAATAGGATTAGAAATCACCATATACACTAAAAGCAATGCATCTAGTGCAAGAAATATAATCCCCTATCTCCCCCCTCCATCTATATCTATATCTCCCTCCATATCTCCTTCTTTGTCTCTCTATCTCCCCCCCCCCCCACAGACACTCTCTCTCTCCATATTTATCTATTTCTCCCTCTCTCTATCTCTCTCTTCTTTGATATCTTCACCTTCCATCTATATCTCTATCTCCCTCTATCTCTCTTTTGTATTTCTATATCAACCCCAAAACATATACACTCTTTCTCCATATATATTTATCTCTCCCTCCCTCTTCCTCTCCCTCACTCTCTCTCTCTTCCCCTTCTCTCCCTCTCTCCCCCCTTCTATCCCTCTTCCGTCTTGCTATCCTCTCTCCCTCTCTCTCCATCACCCTTATCACTCCCTTTCAATTTCTTCACCATTATCTCTATGTGTCTTCCTTCTTACCTTCCTCTCCCTTTCCCTTCATCTCTCCTCCTCTCTCTCACATCCTTTCTCTCTTCCTTCCTCTCTCTCTCCCATTCTCTCCCACCTCCCTTTATCTCTCCCCCTCAACTCTCTCTCTCTCTCTCTCTTTTCCCTCCAACTTTGTCACTATATCTATCCCTCTCTCCTTATCTCTCCTTCTGTCCCCCCCTTTTATCCATCTCTCCTTATATTTCTCTTTCTCTCTCACCACCAAGTATAAACATTCTCTCTCCATCTCTTCCTTTTCAATCCCTCTCTCTCTCCACTTTTCTCTCTCTATGTCTTTCTTCTTCCCTCCATTTCTCTCCTTCCAAGTCCATATTTCTATCCATTCCCCTCTCCTCCTTTCTCTCAATCGCTCTATCTCTCCACCTTTATCACTCTATGTATTTGTTCTTCTGTCCCATATATATCTAGAGTTAATATATATCATTATAATATATAAAATTTAATATTATATTATATTTAATAGTGATTAATTAAAATTTATCGAGTTGAGTAATATTAATATTAATATTAGATTTAATGATGTTTTCACAATGGCATGATAGAAAAATTATAATAAAACTATATGAAATAAATATTTTCAAATATTACAATTTTGACATGGAAAATTTATGTATATAGAGATTGTAATATATCCATAGAATAAGGTTATATTTTTAAAATTCATTTACAAATAATTAATTAAAAGAAATATTTAAAAAAATTTAGAGCAAGATTTTGGATTCTTTGTGTTAAATTAACATTTTTGCTTGGATTTAAGAAATGGTAGTGAATTTAGTAAAGAATAAATATGTTTACAATTTTACCTAATTTGGAATTTTAATGTGGTAAAAAAAAATTGATTTTAAATTTATGATCTATTCAAATTCAACCTATATGATAAAAAAAAACTATTTAAAGTGTGAGATAATTGTAATGTAATTTTTTCATCTAAACGCATGAGATTATTGTTTTGTAATTTTCTTTTATCTATATGGTTATTTCCATTTTTGTTTCGGGCCAACATTATTTTTTCTATTTTCATTATTATTATTTATTAGAGAGACCAGCATAAACATTATTTATATTTTTAATTTTTAATTTTTATATTGGGTGACATTAGCTAAAATTCAACTTTGAGCATGGACATACTTACACATCGGGATCATATTGGGCTGTAGAATGCGCCTCTCAGCGCAACAATTAATGTCTCACTGCTATCTAATGTACTCTCTTAGGTTCTACAATGAATTGACTCAGAGTGTTGACCAAAAAACAAATATATGACCTTGTGCTGACCAAATACATGGGAGGGCCTATAAGTTTCCTATACAAGGTTGGGTCTACTACTGCATCCTTTGAAGCATTTATCTTCCTCTAGTTGGTAATTTTAGGTGTTTAAATGGGTCTAAATTCCTACATCCTAAATCTCTTCAAGATCTCCATAGTGTAACTCCCTTGGCCAAGGAAGGTCTCCCCATCTATTTGTTGTACTTCTAGTCCTAGGAAATAATACATCAGTCCCAAGTCCTTCATCTCAAACTCTATTGTTAAGTTTCTCTTGCATTCCTCTATGACCCTGCTAGAAATAGATCATCCACATATATTATGAGAATGATAAAATAACCTCCTACCATCAAATAGTAGAGTTTAGAATAAGCCTCACTCTTCATGAAGCCAATATGTTGCAAGTATCTATTGATTTGACCATACTATGCTCTGGGGTCTTACATGAGTCTGTATAACACCCTCTTCGACCTGTAAACATGAGTCTCCCTCCCATGCATCTCCAATCATTTTAGGTGCTCTATATACAACTCTTCTATAACTTCATTTAGAAAAGTTGTATTAACACTGATCTTGTGAATCTGCCATCCCATTTGAATTATTAGAGAGATAAATCCCTAATAGAACTTTATCTTGCCACTACAGTGAATGCATCCTCATATTTTGTGCTCTCCTTATTAACAAAACCATTTTTCATGAGCCTAGTCTTATACTTGTCCACACTACCCTCTACAACTTATTTAATCTTATAGATCCATTTATAGCTAAACACTGCCCTACCCACTAGCTTAGGGACAACCTCCCATACATCATTTAGTATGTTGGAATTGTACCCCTAAACCATTAAATCCTGCCACACTTGATGTTGTGTAGCCTAATGATAGCTCGTAGGCTCGCTGTCAATGACCTCTGTCACCAAAGCCTTATACTTGTTTGTTTATCTGCACTCCCTATTGTTCACTCTAGGAGATCCCATGAACTCCTGCACATCTATTAACATCTGAAGCACCTTCCTATTTCTTCTTTCACTTTTGGTGGTTGGAGCTTCATGCTCCTCATCCTACTCCTACTGCTCTGTCTACTATGAACTCTCCTTTGCACGTATACTTGCCATTGTACTCATATTAATTCTCTGAGATTGAGATCCCTTTTAAACTCTTGGAACTTCTATTGGGTCACTCTGCTCATTAGTTTGTAACTCATGAGATTGTCTAGTCCAGATATCCCTTATTTATAGTCTAGTCCAACTTTGTGCACCTATCATATGTCATGTCACAATAACTTTACTCCCTAAGAATCTAAAGTGTCCAACCATTGGCTTCTTTCATGTAAAATCCTCCTCACATATCATCTTCCCAAACACATTGTGAGGGACTCATTTCTAAATATACACTGCTAAATTTTACATGGCTTTGCCAAAAGAAATCTAGGCATGTCCTAGTCATATAACAGTGCTCGTGTTGCTCCAACTATTAACTTTCTCTTTCGCTCTATGACCCCATTTTTATGTGGGTTATATGGGTGCCCATTCTCTCTATATGCCCTCCATTGTACAAAAACCCGTGAATACCTTATCTCTTTACTCACATCCATTATCTGTATAAACAACCTTTATCTTTCTTCCTATAATGTTCTCTAGAAGAGCCTTAAACTCTTGGAAGCGACTGAAGACTTTGTCCATTGTCTTCAAGAAATAAATCTAGGTTTTCCTAGATAAGTCATCAATGAAGGTTACAAAGTACTCATAACAACCATGAGATTTTGTAGACAATGGGCCACAGATATCATAGGGCATCAACTCAAGCACACCCTTGGATCTACTTTCACTCCTTGGGAATGTTGCTTCTGCAAATTTCTCCAGAACGCACCCTCTGCACACATCATCATGTTTCATGTTGATTTCTAGAACTCCTGTTATGGTCGACTTTGGAAATATAAGTCCTCCATGGTGTATGTGTCCCATCCTATGCCATAATTCTCTCACATCTTTCCCATTGTTACTGCTAATCAATTCTTTTCTAGAGTTGAATTGTAACTTGTATATCTTATCGCTCCTTACAAGATAATTTGTTGTACCTTATTCTAACTCTGGTGTTTGATGTACACCTTATTCCCTACAAAGAAGACATCACATCCCTTGTACTGAAGTGCATAAAATGAAATCAAGTTATTTCCTAAACCTGGCACATGTAACACATCTGTAACACTATTACTCTTTATCGACTCTCTCTGAATGATGACAATACAGAGTACACTAAGACTTGTTCCCGATTTGAATCTACAAGCCCATCACCTCTTCTTGATAACTAGAAAATAATTCTATAACTCCCGTCATATGGCATGATGTTCCATTGTCAATATACCAGACACCTATATATGTATATCTAGAGAGGAAAGAAATGAGAGAGAGCTCATCTTCTAATCTCAAAGACAAATCCTCAATGTCTGTTGAAGTCGCTGTCTATTGCTTCCCCTTCTTATTTTCTCTTTTCTTGCAATTAGGACATTGATTGACATAGTGACCTTGTTGATCGTCACCAAAGCACTTGATTGTACTAACGTCCTTTCTCTTTTTCTCTCCCTTATACCATTTATTTGATCCCTTCTTTTCTTTTCCCTTTCCTACATTGACCATGTTCTTTTCATCTTCATGCTTCTAATTTTTACCATTGCTGGTGCCACTATTGAGGATCGATCTAAGATGCTTTTGAGTGAAATCACTCCATAGGAAATCCCAAATTGGTAGTGTATCCCATCCATTAATAACTTGAATGAAATCATCTCATTTCTTTGAGAATTCATTTGATGTGATCCTCGTAATCTCATCATCATCTAGTTTAATACTGACAATTTATAACTCATCTCTCACTAGCCTGAGTTTAATGAGACAACTCATAGCATTTTCCCCTTTGTTTGTTTTTGTGTTTCTTAGATTTTCTCTAAGGATCAACTTTTTGTTTGTCATAACATGATTCATAAATGTGTCCGACATCCTTTTCATTATCTCTAATTCTATGATATGAGGAACTATATGGTCCTTGAATCCATCCAGGATTATCCTCTTCACTTTGGCATCCTCCTTCCTGTATGTTGAGAATTGTGTTGGATCTGTTGGTACGTCTATTGCACTCGTCAGATACTCCTTGAGACCATTCTCCTCCAACAACCAGAGAATTTTGTCCTTCTAGATGCCAAAATGAGTGGCTCCATCTAACTTGTCTTGATATCTCAAACCTATTGAGTTCATCTCCTGAAACTATTTAGAAACTGAACAAAAATCAACTAAATCTAGAGAGGTACGATTCGGGGTTTACAAACCCTCACTTTCCCTTCACGTGCCTTGTGCTGATTTACACCTACAAACCCTTGCACTTTATATGTTCTCTAATACCATGTGAAATTTCCTTAATTGCAGTTACTGGAAATTATTCTTCTATCTCATACAGATTATTTGTCTTCATAAATTAATTAAGGAAAGGAATGAATGAAATCAGTATTGCAATTTTCACTAATAATAATAGAAACTGAGAAATAATGGACACACATTAAATATAGACATCGATATTTTTGGACAAATAGAGTCTCTAGAAAAACCCCAGTGTGGAGAAACCAGTTCTGCAAATGAGGGTTTATATTATTAATAAATATTTAGCAAATTGAGAAATACAACAACTATTTTCCTCTCATTGGAAAAGTTATAACAAATATGTTTCTCCACTCCTACTCGAAAAATAAAATTGGAAATACAAGATTTCCTTCTACAAAGCAACATCGCATGCTCTATGTAATTTGTGTCTCCTCCATCAACTTCTACTAGTAGACTGTAAATGTCCATGGCCTTCTCTTGAACTCACTCAGCCTCTGAAAAAATTATTTTGATAAATATACTACCTCCAAAATACACTAAATCAACTTACACCTCATTCAACAAATGTCTCTCATAATTGGAAATCAAACTATAGCCTAAACAACTCACAGTAGGTAAACTGGAAATTCACACTAGTTGAATCAACCTTCCTTTTGTATAATAATTCAAACTTCTTCCTTCACTTGGAATGTTTGAATGTTTATGAATAATTTCTCTGTAAATATTGTCCTCAATTTATTTTTTAAAAACTTGTTGTTGTTGTCCTCCATGCTATCACTGTACCCTTACTATTAATACAATTTTGTGCCTTGAATGTGATGTCCAATTGCCCCATCAATTTTCTCTTATAACGTCTCATTGAGAAACCAATGACGATGATTTGATCTGAATCAATGGCTAGGATCATGTTGAATCCTTCTCATGACTTTTCTAGAAGTCACTAGAACAAAATTAGGTTTTTCTCAATTAATATACTTTAATTAACCACTTTTCCTAAGTTAGACTTAGGAAAATAATTTAAAAAATGGCCAATTAATCTAAGTAAGACATTTTCCTTACACTCTTTCCAAGTCTTAGAGATAATTATCCTCCTGTGTTCCTTAGAATCATAGACACCAATAGAGACTAGAACACCTATCTGACCTATAAAAACTAACATATTTGACATGAGGAAGGGCTTTAGAAGTGCACAGGTGATCTTTTCATGGTTGAATTTGTTTTTTTGACATAGTAATATCCATTTAATAGATTTAACCATTTCTCCAAAGCATTTGCATCTATTTGATCTTAAAACACAAAGATATTATAGTTAACTTGTACTTTGAACAATTTCACACCTCCAAAATTACCACTAGTTGAAAGTGCATTGGCTATTGTTGGAAGTCCTCAAAGGACATGGGAAAAATTGTCCATCATCTCATTCCTATATTGCAAGAGTGCTTCCTCAAGAAACTACTTGAAAGGATTTCCCAACCCATCATATCTCTTTTCTTTGGCCATGGGAAATTGCTTTTGTTGATGAGAGTAATTGTTCCCAAGTGAAAGTGGCTAGAGAACCAAATTTTTGTATCTTCGCTTCATTAGGGACATGCACCAAGAAATTACAAGGAATAAATTGCTCTGATACCACTAATTTGGGTTGTACAAGGAATAAAATGAAAGGAAAGAAAATAAATGCAACAAAAGAAGAAATATAATAGAAAGCACAATGATATAATGAAAACACAACTTCTATTAATGATTGGAATAGAAGAATACTATACAACTAAAACTGGCTAGAATGGTGGCCATTATCTATAAAAAAGAGAGATGCCTACTTTTCACATTCACAAAAGTTATTACAGGAGGCCAAAAGAATTATCTTTTGACATAAAGAAAGAAGTCTAGAGGTCCAAAACCCTAACTCTAAAATATCAAATATCAAATAGTTTACAAGACACAATGTGTTTAGTTAGTACATCAACTTCTTGAGAGTGTGTATATATATTATTCTATAATTTATCTATTTATTTTATATATTTCATCATTCATCACATGAAACATCACTAAAACAATATATGAAATTCTACCAAATTAATCACATAAATATTTCACACACATTATAACAAAGTACTTCCCAATTTTTTTCCATTTCTTATATAAAT
>APFE031476709.1:52964-76602 GCA_000404065.3 Pinus taeda | reverse complement strand
AATTTTATAATTTTAATAATAATAATGTGGATTCTCTGGTCACTCATTCAAAAGATGAAAACCACAGATCTCTTAAATCCAATAATAATTTGCATAATTTAATCATAACTGTACATTTCATACTTAACTTAAAAGGTCTAAAAAAAATAATAAATCCAGGTAAGATTCCATTTTTATCCCATACAAACCTGCTGGAAAATAAGTAAACAAGTTTTATCTGTGCATGAAAAAGGTAAGATTGCATTTTTCTCGCATACAAACCTGCTGGAAAATAAGTAAACAAATCTTATCTAAGCATGAAAAGGATAAACTAAATGAAATAAGATGTTTTTAGTTTAAACCAATTAAACTTTTACAACATATAGGTGACCTCTAGTTTTAGATATATTAATATTTATTTATATTATATCATGGTAAATTAAACATAGCGATTCAGCTGTAAAATTCTTCTATAGATTTCACGTCTTGATAATGAGTTGTGATACTTACCCTGAAACTTTGAAAAATAATAAACCCACGCATGATTCTTTCTCCAATGCAAACTTGCCAGAATACAAGTAAACATTTTAAAATGTTTCAAACTAAAGGAAACAATAAAACAAACTTTAAACTTTAATTTAAAAAAAAAAGTATAAATCTATGGAGAGGAAATCAAATGGTTGTGTATAGGAAAATAAAAAAATAGGTTAAAGATGTGATGTACTAAGTCATAATTGACTCATTCTAATTGATTATGATACAGACTCTCTCTGTGCAACTTAGCTAAGTGTTTGTCTGACTGTGGTGTGATAGGGACTCTAACTCTAATCCAGTTCAAATAATATAAATGAACTTGACTCCTTCATAAGCCGGAAATTTCTCGTCCGCTCCTGATCACTAAAAGTGTCATCCACCGCCGTACATGCAATAGAAAACGCGAGGCTTCCATTGTTACGTATCCGAATTATATTAGGGGAGCAACAGCGGCAGATTGAACAATTATAATAATGGGCCGCAGTACTTTAATGGCCTTACTTCTCTGCTTATCTTTACTTCCGTCCGTGACAACAGAAGCTCGAACGCTTGTGGCATTTTCTTCTTCGTCGGATATTATTGATAGTCATCATTATTTTCCACCACCCAGAGGTTTGATGATATTCAATTAGAAATCATATTACTTTTCTTGCATCTTCTAATAATGTTTCTTGTAGATCTCCCATAATGATCTTTGATGTGATTCGTTTGGTTGCAGAAGAGGGATCAGGGGGAGGTTGGAAGACAACGCTAAGAGCCGCGAGGCGTTCACCACTTGCCCCGCCACCTCCTGCGGGAGGCACTAATCAGCCCTATAATCCGCCGCCGGCTCCCCGCCTGCACTGATAGAACCGTAGGCCAACAGTCTTCAAATACCATTGCAGGGTTTTGCTTATCTTTACTACTTCTGTGCTTATCTTTACTACTACAGAAGCTCGAACGCGTGTGGCATTTTCTTCGTCGGATATTATTGATAGCCATCATTATTTTCCACCACCGAGAGGTTTGAAATGCTAAATATTAATTCAATATCAAGAATCAAATGCGTAGCATATTTTATTTTATTATTTTTATAATTTTTCCTCCCATTTAAATGTTGATATTTTATTTTCTTTATTTACTTTCTCAGATAAAATTGAGATTGAAGTAAATTAATCAACATGTATATTTAAAAACATTATTTGAGTAAACAGTGATATATTTAAAAAAAAGTGAGAGTAAAATATTTATATTCATTTTTGTTTTTTTTTATTAAAGGTGATGTTTTTTTATTTAAAGAATACTTATATTTTTAAAAGGGCACGTGTCAACTCAAAGTTGAGCACAAATGAAATTAAATTGTAGAATGAGCCTATTGACTCAAACATATGAACAATGAATATAAGTATTGTACTTCTACTTTATAAAGCTATTAATTGGCTATAAATAATAATTATTTTATTTAATTATATTTTTAGCAATAGGCCATCACTTGTTAGGGTTATCTTTTTTGTTGGTCACCAAGGATAAAAAAAACTCTCTCTAAGCTAACTAAGGTATTATGGTTAGTACTAGGTTTTGGCTACAAAATCAGTTTCAATAGCAACTCAAATCAACAATCATTCATTCCCCTCATATTGCACAACCCAAGGAAGTGTATCCCCTTTTTCTCATCATATTTCTTGAGGTTGTCCCACTTCTCTTCTAAGGCTCCAACACATTAGGAAGTCTTAGAGTTGTGTCTCTAGGAGCTGAAAATACTATCATGGATTCTCCAGGCACACAGGGTTTAAACTGAGGGAAGTATGTCCCATACAATTCTCCCTCTAGGGCTCCAACCTTCCCTAAACAAATTCAAGGAGAATTTTTCCCAATATTTACATTGAACAACCAAGCTATTTAGTTCACAAGGTTCTAGTTGTTAACTTACTTACACCCCACCTCCTATATTAACTATGGAAAGGAATTTTTCCCAATATTTACATTGAACACCCAAGCTATTTAGTTCACAAGGTTCTAGTCGTTAACTTACTTACACCCCACCTCATATATTAACTATGGAAAGTATAATTATTAGAACGAATAATAGAATAGTGTATTTTCCACTAAGCTTAAACATGGTATGCATGGTCCATTTTGATAAAGTGACACTTAAAAAAATCACCTCCCCACTACTTGAAACATTGGAAATTACATACTCAAATACGATTTAGACATAGGAATATATCATTATATTCTTTGGTTTAGCCTCTTAGCTTAGACCCTTTCCTTACGCCTTTAGCCACCTTTCCCTCTTGTAAATTCCTAGTCTCAAACTTTTTTGTCTAACTTGCTCTACAATACTAATTTATTTTATTAATTAATTTTTATGTACAGATTACAATATAAATTCTCTGGTATTTCATCATCATAAAATATTCAAAAAAAATATTATAATCACTACAGTGTCACAACATACACAACATATCATCTCACTTACCTATACATCACATATACATATACCTATCAAATTACACATACATATACTACACTTACATATACATATACAACTTACATATCAAACTAGAAATATAGTAAATTATATATTTAACCATGAAAATGACTAATTATGTCTTCTGCGACATTTAATTATCATTATTATATTTAATTAATGTGTAATATGATTTACCTATTATCATTATCATGTTGAATTAATGTGTAATATGATTTACCCATTTTATGGGTATCACATAAAAGTGTTCTTCAAGGATTCTTTGTCCCCGCGGAATAACATGGAGAAGTTTATAGTTTTTTTTCTATAATTATTTAACTTCATGTTCGGTGATTCTCGTTGTTATGGTTGAATAAACTAAATGATGTGCTTTTTAAAGAATTGAACAAAATTATCACATTATGAAAATGCCATTTGATTTTAATTTATATGGCATATTATTTTTTTAGTACTTATTAGTCCCTGCCTGGGACTATTAGTGATCGATTCGGCGTTGACCGGGTATTAATCTTGTGTTTGACCAAGAATGTTGATGTGCATCCTTCAAGACATTCCGAGCTGAACATTTTAAGCACAAGGTAGTTTGTCCTAAGTTTTTGGCAGGGGTTCTGAATGTCCTGCATGCAAGACAGATGTTGGCCATGCAGACAGATGTTGGCATATGGTTCAACTGAGCCAGATGTTGGCATATGGTTCAACTGAGCCAGATGTTTGGAGATTCTGCCAATCATTTAATCAGCGCGCAATTAGCGGGATCTACTTCCTTTTGCCATCACACATTCATTCATTCTCCATTTGCTGCTCTGCACTATTTTGGCTTTGTTTCGACTAAATTCAGGCAGTCTCTGAATCCTCTGGTTCTTTGTGTTCGTTTAATCAGCGCGCAATTAGCGGGATCTGCTTCCTTTTGCCATCACACATTCATTCATTCTACATTTGCTGCTCTGCACTATTTTGGCTTTGTTTCGACTAAGTTCAGGTAGTCTCTGAATCCTCTGGTTCTTTGTGTTGAAATGGAAGGAAAAGAAGAAGACGTTAAGCTCGGGGCGAACAAGTATTCCGAGAGGCAGCCGCTGGGGACTGCGGCACAGACGAGGGAAAAGGATTACAAGGAGCCTGGTCTCGCGCCACTGTTCGAACCCGGGGAGTTAGCGTCATGGTCCTTCTGGAGGGCGGGTATTGCAGAGTTCATGGCGACTTTCTTGTTTCTTTACATCATGATCCTCACGGTCATGGGTCATGGGTGTCAAGAGGGCCGACAATGTTTACACTGGTTCTGTTGGAATTCAGGGGATTGCATGGGCCTTTGGGGGAATGATCTTCTATCTCGTCTATTGCACAGCCGGTATTTCATGTAATAATCACTCTTTTCTGGCTTTTAGCTTGCCTGAGATGACATGAAAAGGTCCCGGGGAGCTTAAGGTTCTGTCACTGAGGGTTTTAACAGCATAATATTTGTGTTACAGGTGGTCACATTAACCTTGCAGTGACCTTTGGGCTGTTCTTGGCCAGAAAGCTGTCTCTGCCCCGGGCTGTGTTCTACATGACATGTCAGTGCTTGGGAGCCATCTGTGGCGCTGGTGTTGTGAAGGGCTTCATGGAAGGCGAGTACCAAGGGTACGGTGGAGGTGCTAACTCTGTGGCTCATGGCTACACCAAGGGAGATGGCTTGGGTGCTGAGATTGTGGGAACCTTCGTTCTGGTCTACACCGTTTTCTCTGCTACCGATGCCAAACGAAGCTCCAGGGACTCTCACGTTCCTGTAAGTAGTAGGCTTAGTTTTCTTAATAAGCGTTCCATATGAAAATACCCTTTTCTTTAAAATAAGTGAAGATCCACTCTATTACTTGCCCTGTATATTCGCAGTTGGATATCTGTGTAAACATGTCAGCACCTATGACTGTATTACTTGCCCTGTATATGCACAGTTGGATATCTGTGTAAACATGTCCGCACCTATGTGAAGAGAGAATGTGCTCTACTAGATCAGCTTACATTGATACTTATTTAAGTGCTTTGGGGATGGGGTTGTTAAAAGATGAAATATCTCATCTTTAGAGTTACCTACCTAGCAGAGAACTGATTGCAAGTTTGCTGGAAATGGTGAAAGGAGGAAACACATTTCTTCCATAGTAGAAGCGGATGAACTCAAGGTTGTCATGAAGTGAAGGGGTTGTCATTCTTCTGATCTTTTCCAGAGTCAAGCCACATCCAGCCGATAGATTTGGGAGATCGGTTTATAAAACCTTGTGACAACCAACAACGCAGATTGATTTGGTAGTCGTTTGCAGCAGACGATCAACAACAAAGATTGAAGTTTTATTGGACCTAGGTACTTCAATCATTTCGACCTTTGTTGCCTATTTAAAATGAATATTTTAAGTTTGTTTACTCCGAGCATGGTAGACCTGCCTAGTGTATGTTTTTTCTCATTGAATTAGTAGATAATGAAAGTGAGAGATCTGTTTTTTCTGCACGGAGAATGACAGATCTGTATACTTTTCTTCAATGAACAGGTAATAACCGAAGTTCACTGAGGTCAGTACCTTCATATCCGATATGCAAGGGGATGTGTTATAAGTGACTGGGAGGAAATTACAACTATTGTGGCAGCATGGATTTCAGGTAGATAAATGTGTCTTGATTCATATTTTCAGCCCATTTCATTTATATATCTACTTGTAGCTGAAACCTAAATATTTGCATTTGCAGATGCCTCTAAAAATATGGGCTCCCCTTTGAGACATTCCAAAGACCATAGGGAAGCAGAAGCAACTTGATAGCTTATTTGCCAACATCTGACCTTTTATTCTTGTAAAGAATTGAGGCAATTAGGGGAGTTTTACAGTTGGGAAAAACTTCGAGAGTTAAATCTCAACGGGTGTGAATGAGTAGAGACGCTGCCATGCCTTGAAATGTTGATATCTTGGTGTTGGAAGAATTCGATGTCTTTAGACGAGCGTAATGTTCGTAACTGTCCAAAACTACAAAAGGGGTGCGGGAATTATCGATCACCTTCACCAACAATTGAATAAAAACCTCTGCATAAGAGGTAGTGCTCTGCTCCAAAGAAAAATCGTTGAGATTGTTTAATCCTTGTCAAAATAGTACTGAGTTATAAACAAGACAGCGAAAGCAGCAGTGTCTAGTACTTATGTAATTCTGATAGTTGAGGTTATTTCAGGGTTGTAAAAATAGTATAGGCACAGCCATCCGGTGGCTAGTTTTATTATGTTTTATTTGTAAATAAAGACATGGTTTATTGGGTGTGATAAAAGAGAGATGTTGCTAAGTTTGTTGTGGACATTTGCTCTCGATTCTTGGTTTGTTTTCATTTTCTTGATAGGGTAGTGATGATGACATGGTATCAGAGGTTCGTGGGAGAGTGGAGACATGAATCACTAATTTGTGACTTATATGAATCACTAATTTTCCAGTCATTTCCAGTCATTTCTGTTAAGTTCATAATAATATTTGCATCATATTTGCATCCACTGTTCCAAGTTTTGCAATTCGCGATTTACTACTGTTATCATTGTTGTTGTAAGGTGAATTCCAGCTCTGGTTTATCCATGACAAACTGCCCTGTAAGGCTGGGGTTGTTAAAAGATGAAATATTTTCTGCTGATGCTATTTTGTGACTTATATGAATTACTAATTTTCCAGTCATTTCTATTAAGTTCATAATAATATTTGCATCTACTGTTCCAAGTTTTACAATTCGCTGTAGACCCCAGCAGGGACTACCGCCATCACAGTGGCTCCTTGTTTAATTGGTATTCTTAGTATATCATTGAAAATTAGTTTATTTTTGACATATGTAACCGGTTTTGTGATTTGGTTGACAATATAGTTTTATATTTGAACTTCACGTTCATATGCTAGGATTTTGAGTGGAAATAGATTGATCTTTAATTTTTTTCAACTTTAGATTGTTCCCTTATCCGTGGTTTAATATTTAACATTAGAGAATATCTATAATTCAACTAAATCTATTATCGATTAATGTTTATTTATGGTAAGTTTCTCTTCCCTTTTCTATGTGACCTCTTCTTGCTCCTTCACCAAGGACATGTAACATAATTCAATCTATTATCGATTAATGTTTATTTATGGTAAGTTTCTCTTCCCTTTTCTATGTGACCTCTTCTTGCTCCTTCACCAAGGACATGTAACATAATTCTTCCTTTTTGTAGTTCCATTTTATTGTTGGTCCCTAATGTGTTATTCTCACCCTTTTGTGATTTTTTTGAATGGTTATATTTGAAGGAGTAAACTAGATGTCCCATGATTATCTAAAATGTTTACCGTTGCATTTTATTTGAATAATGTCTCATGCTTTCTTAGGATTCTAGGAACCATGTGATCCATGAAATTGCCACACTTGTGTGGAGTACTTACTAAGGTGTGTTCTGTTCTCCCTCGTTCTTTTCAAATGCTTGAATATGAATCGCATGAATTTAAGATTTTAATTCATTTTTCTATGCCAATGGAAGGACGATGTGAATTTGACTTTCACAATAATAAATTGAGTTACTTAGTTTTATTAGAGTCACATGTTAGTGTAGTTTGGAGTAGTAAGTGGATAGATTTGTTTTTTCATAATACATTTTTATAATAATTTATTGCTTCATTTTGTTTAATTATTATTTTTTCCAAATCCTAATTTTTTTTGTGAATATAGAATAGATCCAACGTCATTAGCATATATAATTTTAATATAGATTTTTAAATATAAATTATAAAATTTTCATAAAAATCTTATCAAATTTTAGTTTAATAAATTATTAGAAAATAGATGGATTTTGTCTATTCAATAACTTATCTCATTTTAGTTTAATTTAAATAGGATTTTAGTGTTAGTTTAATTTAAATAAGATATTATTGTTAGTTGGATGATATCATTACAAAAAATATAATAGGTAAAAATGACAAGGAAAGTGAAAACACATCTTAATGAATATCTAAAAGAAATAAAAAGAATATAAAAGAGTGGAATATTAAAAAATGTAACGAGATATAGAAGAACGAACGAAGAGGCATAAGAAAGAGGAGGTTTCTTTTATGAGATTTGTTATAGAGAAGCATTTTCAGTATTCAAGGCTATAAAGAAATGTGTGATGGACATGAGGTTATGGGATTTACTCAATTGATGACATATCATAGATTTGTTGTGAGCTTCGAAAATGGTTGTGGGGCCTCTTTGAACTATTGTTAGAGTGCTAGATGCGAGAGGTAATAAACTTGTTGCATTTTTGTCTAGGGAATTTTGTTGACACCTAATCCTCACGATTGGGTGAATTTATGTAAATAGTTAAATTAGGAATGTGAACAGTCGTGAGGAGATGAACTGAGCAGTGACACCCTTTTGTATATAACAATAGCATACCTAATGAAATCAATTGAATCAGTTTTACTGCCTTTGGAGAGTTACTGCCTAGCCTGGCATGGTATCAAAGCCAGTTCTCAAAAATAAGTTGTAACTCCCTTCATTTTTGCTACTATGGGCTATACGCTGGTCTAAGCACTGTCCACTGAGCACTGTCCTCTGTTGTTTTGACCTGAGCACTGTCCTCAATGCCTCTGTCCTCTGCGTTGTGATTCATTGCCTCAACGCCTGACTGCTCCTCCCTGTTGCTTGGTTAACGCTTGAATTGAACGCTGTTTCATATACATTTGTTGTTGCCAATTCGAATGCTACCTGAATGATATACGTTTGCTGCTTTTCAGTGAACTGTTATACTACCCTCCACCTGTTGTGAGCGTGATTTTAAATGCCGCCTGAAAGCGTGATTAGCCCAAGCATGATGAGCCCAGCAGCGGAAGCATGGTTGTGAGCGTGATTTTAAATGTTGATTGAAAGCGTGATGAGCCCAACAGTGGAAGCGTGGTTGTGAGCGTGATTTTAAATTCTGTTATTTATTTCAAATAGGTTTTGAATGATGCCATTTAAAATAAGTTCGAATGCGGATGTTTCAAATAAGTTCGAATGTTGTTGTTGTACGCTGGCCTGTTCATGTATTTAAAGGCTGACTGTTGTATGGTATTAATGTGATGCGCTGAACGCTGGCCTGTTGTTGTATTTAAACAATGGCCTGTTCATATATCTAAACGCTGACTGTTCATGTATTTAAATGCTGGACTATTCATGTATTTAAACGCTGGCCTGTTCATTATTGCTATTTTCTTCAATAGCCCGAGACTCTATTCTTGATACATGATGGAAGCGAAATGAGGGGACCAATCCCTCATCTTGGCGTTTTCTGTGTATGTTCATGTTGTATGTCAGTGTTAGTATTGTGTTAATGCGTGGCCTAATATCCTTTCTAGTTGAAAGCCACACATTTGAACGATGACAACAAATTTGTAGCAGAATATTTGGTGGAGGCAGAATGTCCATGATGCGTTGAGCCCTTTTAAAAGAGGTCGTATACTGAGTATGCATTGAATTTTTTCATTGGTAGCCGTGTACATTTTCTCTCTGTGTATTGAAGTTGTGATGGCATTGATTCAATGGGTACATGAAAAATCTCATGTTAGAAGTTTTAATGGACGATAATACCCTCTGAGAATGCCTTTTTGAGTACATTTTACTCTATATCAGCAGAAGTATTTTTCTATTAGCATAAGTATTTTTTTTTACAAAATGCATTCAATCATCTCCATGGTAGGAATAGTTCTCACTGTCAAGGAGAACTATCTTGAATGGTCCTGGATGATAAAACACACCCTCATCTTCAATGAGTTGTGGAAAGGAGTGTGTGTCGAAGAAGGAGACAATGACCCAGTGCAGCCTACCTCAAACAAAGAGCTCGTCATTTGGGAAAACAAGAACAAAAAAGCTTATGCATTAATTGTAGCATCTGTAAATGAAGAGGTGAGTCATCATATTTCGTCATATTCAACTGCCTTTGAAGCCCTACAAAAGATGAAACAACTCTATGACTCACATTCTGAACTTGAAGTTTTCCAACTCATGATTAAACTCTTCACTCTTGAACTGCAAAATAATGATCCTCTTGCTCTTGCATTTGAAGTAAAGTCTATAATGCATGATATCAAATCCACTAAGGTTGAATTGGATATTCCTCTTATTGCTTTTCTCATGGCACTTTATCCTACTTACTCCAATTATTTTGAGTCATTGCAAGCAAATGGAAATCTCGAAGATATAACCTTTGACTCTCTTGTGAAAATGTTTGCTGAAAGAGAGAAAGCTTTCGAAAAGAAGACAACCCCTAAATCTTTTGAAGAGACTGTGTGCCTTGCTCATAAAGAAAAGTATCCTGCTCAGGATTCGACAAGAGGAAGAGGTGGACAAAGAGGAAGAGGAAGATATTTCAGAGGCAGCGGGGGCAGACATTCTCAAGGAGAAAAGGCAGATTTACATTATATTCGCTGCAAAAGAAATGGATCACATGATGCCTCTACATGCAAGCTACCATGGGACAAAATTGAGCAGGAGAGAAACCAGCAGAAAGGTTAAACTGATGATACAGACAAAGGTAAAGCACCTGAATCCACTCACTATGTTGAGGCACAATGTAACATTGGAGTAAATGAAGATTTGTTTAATGCTTCACTTGCTTCATGGAAAAATGATTGGTTGCTTGATTCAGGAGCAACATGCCACATGTCTCATATAAAATATTCTTTTGAATATTTCACTGACAATGTTGATGGAGCAGTATACTTTGTAGACCAATCAAAAATCAAGCCATCAAGGATTGGCGCAATCAGGCTTAAACTGCATAGTCTTCCAGACTTTCTTCTGTATCATGTTCTATATCTCCCACAGCTCAAGAGAAACTTGCGGTCCTTGGTCTACATCCGTCAGCAAGGTAACTCCATTGATATGTTTGATGGCAAGCTTGAGGTAAGAAAAGCATCTGACCACTCACTTGTCATGAGGGGAATAGAAGAAGAAAGGCTTCTCAAGCTGCAAGGAACATCTGATCATGTACAACATTTCTCATACAATTCTCATCATGAAGAAGGTGCTCTTACATCAAGTTTATTATGGCATGCTAGATTTGGAAATTTGAACTATGACAGTCTCCGCTTATTGAAGAAAAATGGTGTTGTTGGTTTGCCTACAATTCCTAGAAAACTTAAGCAATGTGATGCTTGCATTCTAGGAAAGCATAGCAAACAGTCTTTTCATGATTCACATTCAAGAGCACATAGGAAACTTGAACTCATTCATTCAGATTTATGTGGTCCAATGCCTGTTTCTTCTACAAATGGAAATAAATATATCATGACATTTATTGATGACTACACCAGAATGTGCTTGGTTTATTTATTGGAGAATAAATCTAATGCTTTCCAAACATTCAAGAATTTTCATAAATGGATTGAAAATGATGCACAATCTCATATTGGGCCTATTCGCACTGATAATGGAAAAGAATATAAATCAAATGAAATTTAAAACTATTTTCGCCAACATGGGATCAAACATCAAACAACTGTGCATTATAATCCCCAACAGAATGGTGTAGCTGAAAGAATGAATAGAACAATCTTGAATATGGTATGATCCATGTTTTTCTTCAAAAATGTAAAGATAATATTTTGGGCTGATGCAATTCTATGTGCTGCATATATAAAGAATAGATGTCCATCTAATGCTATAAGAAACAAGACTCCTTATGAATTGTAGTATGGACATGTTCCTTCGGTAAAACATCTCAAGGTCTTTGGTTCCACCTGTTATGCTTTGATACCAAAGGAACATAGAAACAAACTTGGTGCTAGAAGTCGTAAGTGTATCTTCCTGGGGTATTCAAACACCTCCAAAGCATACCGCCTCTATGATGAAGTAAATAAAAAGTTTGTTGTATCTAGAGATGTAAATTTTCTTGAATCATCCAAATCTGACAATGTTGTTGAGCGGCAACTCTTGATCGCTTGGATAGATTCACAAAAAAAAAATCATTTCAAGAATTTGATAATCAGATTCCACATCTTGAAGGGGGGATTCCTATACTAGATCAACATGTGGAATCTTCTTCTGAAGAATACTCTCCCCCAACTGAAACTCCAACAATGGATGATGCTTTAACTGATGTAATTAATAGAATTGGGAGACTCAATCTTGATTCACTCCCAAATCAATCAACAGAGCAGCTTGGACCATCTCAGAAAGGTCCCCCAAAGTGGCTGACAAAGACACTTGAAAGTGTTCATCCTGATGAAATTGGAAAAATAGGAACCAGGAATTCAAACCGACAAAATGGAGGTGATGTAGATGACTCTAATTCACTTGTTGATATGGATGTTTCTTATGATTGTGAATTGAACTTGTCTATAGATTTTGAACCAACTTCCTTTAAATAAGATGCTTCTCATGATGAATGGAAAGAAGCGATGCAAAAGGAGTATGATGCCCTCATAAAGAACGGCACTTGGGAGCTGGTTGATCCTCCATTTGGAACCAAACCAATTGGCTGCAAGTGTGTCTACAAGAACAAGTACAAAGTTGATGGCTCACTTGACACGCACAAAGCTAGGCTTGTGGCAAAAGGTTTTGCACAGAAGGAAGGGGTCGATTATGAGGAAACTTTTGCTCCCACAGCAAAATGGGCCACCATCCGGACACTCTTTGCACTAGCAGCTCAGAACGGTTGAAAAGTCCATCAAATGGATGTAAAAACTGCCTTCTTGAATGGAGATCTAAAAGAGAATGTTTTTATGTCCCAGCCTGAAGGATTTGTTGTGAAAGTACATGAACATAAAGTATGCAAACTTGTGAAGTCCTTGTATGGCCTCAAACAAGCACCGCGAGCCTGATATGAAAAACTAACTGAGCATCTTCTGAAACTCAACTTCAATCATTTTGATCTTGATGATGCAACTTTATTTGTCAAGAAAGTTGGCAAAACAGTTGTATATCTTGTGGTATATGTATATGATCTTTTAATTACAGGGAACAATGAAAGCTACATTGCATCAATAGAGAAGGAATTGGGGAAAAGTTTTGAAATTATTGATTTGGGCTATGTTCATTACTATCTTGGCATTGAAGTAACCCAACATCCAAAGTCCATATTTCTTTCTCAAAAGAAATACATTGAGATTTGTTAAACAAATTTGGCATGACAGAGTGCAATCCTCTTACTACTCCAATGGAACAAAACTTAAAGCTCACATCTATTGAAGGAAAGGAATTTGAGGATGCAACAAAGTATAGACAACTTCTAGGAAGTCTCAACTACCTTACTACTAACTGACCAGACATTTCATTTGCTGTTGGAATCCTCTCCAGGTTTATGAAAAAGCCTTGTGAGAGACATTGGTCTGTTGCAAAAAGAGTTATAAAGTACTTGAAGGGAACTCAAGACTTTGGAATCAAGTACACACAGGTGGATGACTTTAGTTTGATTGGATACTCTGGTTTAGACTTTGATGGAGACAAAGAAACTGGGGTATCTACTTCAAGATATACTATGAGTCTTGGATCAGGAGCTATCTCCTGGAGATCACACAAACAATCAGTTCCAGTAGATTCCACAACAGAAGCAGAATACATGGAAGAACCTGAAGCAACAAAAGAAATTGTGTGGCTCAGGAAAATTCTTGAAGATTTGCAGGTAAAACAACTACAATCAACTCCACTCATGATTGACAACACCTATGCAATAAAGTTAGCCAAGAACCCAAAGTTCCATGATCGAACAAAACACATCAATACTAAATATCATCTGATCCGACATCATGTTGAGGCCAAAATGATCCATCTCCGTCATTGTTCCACAAATGAGCAAATTGCAAACATCTTCACCAAAGTGCTTGGAAGAGAAAAATTTGAAAGATTCAGAATGATGCTTGGACTCACCAACATCCCTTCAGATTAAGTGGGGGAATGTTGACACCTAATCCTCACGATTGGGTGAATTTATGTAAATAGTTAAATTAGGAATGTGAACAGTGATCAAGAGATGAACTGAGCAGTCACACCTTTTTGTATATAACAATAGCTTACCTAATGGAATCAATTGAATCAGTTTTACTTCCTTTGGAGAGTTACTTCCTGGCCTGACAAATATGTCTTTCATAACAATATCATACATCAATGGCTAAGTATTTATTGATGGCCCAAAATGGCCATTCAACATTATAGGGGCCGCCACTCGGTCAGGAACTTAAAGGAGCTCTTTTTCCATTTGGAATGGCCATCCCAACTGATTAAGGTAGGTCCAGTTACCTTCTCTCTATCTCTATTGGCTTAAAGTATTTCTTTCACGTGCCAAAAAAGAGTGTGTAATTGGATTAGCCTTCTTGCTCTGCATGGGAAAGGAAGAAAATCCTTAAGCTGGTTTAAGGCTCAGCCAAACCACAACCATGGTTTTTTCTCTTTTAGAAGAGAACTTCTAGAATGCAATATTTAATCTAAATTGCAAATTTATGCTACAATGCAAGCAAAAGGAAAAAAACTCCTAAGCCTATTTTGATCAAGAAGATGTAGATCTAACCCAACAGAGAGCAAGATATTAATATAATTGGGATTTTAGCATTTCTGGATTAAGATGAATATGTACCTAATGAAGTAGTTGAATTAACTAGTATTATAATTATCGAACATGTTCTTCAAATATCTATTAACAATGAATAATGAACTACTAAAATTAGGAAGTTGTTCTCATAATGCCAATGGAAATTAAATAAAAATTACATGACAAATTTTTGAGTAAGTAGACATTCCGAAATATGGTATTAATATATCATAGTAAAAGATTCAATTGAAAACATATTCATGAGACAAACATATTAGATAGCTAATCTATAGGACAAGTATTCATATTGACACTAGTGCACAATATAAATCCAATTAACATAATTTTGCCATCAAGAATGAAATTCACATTAAAAATAATAATATTTCTAATACAAATTTATTAAAACTTGGTTTGCTTCTATATTCTTTAAATCTGATCTCCTATAATCTCCTTCAATGCATAAAATTTGCTGCTAAAAGAAAGAGTTGCAATAGTGCAAGGTTTGCTTCTCATACACAATTCAAAATAGAAAAGATACAAATCCCTATAATCCCCATATCTGAGATTGATCCCCTCTACCTACAACATGAAACCTCTATCACAATAGTGCTTTTAGAATTACATAATTCAAAAGAGCTGAGCCCTTAATACATTCTTTAAAATCCATATTTATAATTACAAATGAAAATCAAAATGAGAGAACCATTTTTGAAAATAAATTTGTTCTCACAAATTTGATTGTCCACTATTCTTTTTCCTCTATTGCTGGAGAAATACCATTGATCCAAATATTATCTTCCTCATCTCCTCAACTGTTATCCTAGAAACAATCAAAATTAATTTAAAAATGCAAATCAAAATGAAAAATACCAAATCTGGAAAACAAGCATCTTCAATCAAAATTCAATTAAATAAATAAATAAAAAGAACTATGAGCTTTCCGTTGATCCTTGTAAATATCTTACTGGAAACATAGAACATAAATGAATGAATTTTCAATCAACAATGGTTTTGAGCAAATGAAAATGCAAAAATTAAACTTAGAAAGTTAATTTTGGTTACAGGTTTAGAGCTTAATTTTCTAATAAAGTTTAGAATCATTTAATGACCAAATGAGGTCATGAAACCACTTCACAGATATTCTCCATTATTTTATATATCTAACAAGCCATTATGGACCTCATTTGGCAAAACAAAACTCACTTATGAGCTTCCAAAGTTGAGTCAAAACTGCTAGAATTCTAGAAAAATTGTTGCCTAGGCAAAAAAAACAAAAAAAAATAAATTTAAAAATCTTAATTCTAATCGTAATTATATGTTAATTAATTGTTTTATTAATTAAATATATACCATTTAATTGCAATTGAAAATTGAATAACCAATTGCAAATTAATTATCAAAATTATTAATTAATTTATTACATTAATATTATAATTACGAAAATCAAATAATTAAAAAAATATATTAATTTAAATATATAAGAAATAAAAAGAGAGACACATGGCATTACCTTAGTGACTAGTGGTTCCATATGGATGAGCCATAAGTGGCATTTGGGCTCTATGCATGAGCCATATACAATGAGGAGGGGCCTTTTTATGAAGTGAGAGAAGTAAAGGTGGAGGATTTACCATATATTAAAGTGGGAGGAATTATAAAACATGGAGAGGAAGCTTTATAAGTATCAGGGTGTCAGGGAAATATACTATCAGAGGTTTCTTTTAAGGAACTCTCATATTCTAATTCCCAAATACTCTGATATACCAGTTGTTATAATAATTAATATGTCAACATCCCAACATAAGCCCACATTGAGTTTGCAGTAGCAAATTATTTTGATATCGGATGTCGGAGCTTTGAAGGACCTTGGGAATTTTTAAATGAAACAAAAATTCTTAAATAACATTCCAAGGGAACATCAGATAAGAAACAAAATAAGAGGTGAGGTGAAGTGGGACCTACGTGGAGTGGGTCCCACCCATCATAAACTAAAACCACTAGGTAATTTAAAAATATGACAAAATGAACTACAACCACTTTGTAATTTTGAGATTTCAGGTCTCGTAGTTGCTTTGAAAAATTGGGAATTGGAATAAACTACCAAGATCCTAAAAAAATATCATTTTGATTGTTCTACAATTTTGATGCAGTGATTTTGTAGGACCGTCAGTGAAAAATGAATTAATTAGTAAAAAATAATTAAAAATTGATATTTACAAATAATTTACAAAAATTAACATAATATATATTTTTTAGCCATTAGAGTAAAAATGATCGAACTTTGGAGGAGAATCATTTGCAAACCGTGCATCCAAATGAGAGGAAACAAGAACTAATGGAAATCTTGTGAAAAATTGAACTCAATGAAGCAATCAAAATAGAAATATGATGAAAATTACAAAATGGAAAAATTGTAGGACACTTAACCAAAAGAAAATATTAAAAAGGTGATTTAGCTAAAATTTTTAGAAAGGGTCCCCATTATTTTAAATAAATCAGTGAAAAATGAGGGTGTTGAGTTGTCAGCTCAATAATTGGTGACACACGGGGAAGAACCAGTTATCTATGGTTAAAAGTGGTGAACTTCAATTTACTCAAAGGTTAAAAGTGAGGCATTCTTTTAAACCGTCAAAGAATAAACATTTCCAGGGGTACCACATTAATGAATACATAATATAAGTTTAAAAATAAGTACTCAAATAGATTGAGCCTAAAATCATGAATATGGATTTTAGGAAATAATTTATTATTTAAGAGTAACTCATATGAAAAATAAAACAAGGTACATACATGAGTTTTGTGATAAAGAATATAACCATTGTTATGAAGGGTCTCTGACATTTCTTCGCTGCGAGTGAGCCTGAACAATACCTCAATGAAGATGTCTTTTATGCGCACCGCTACCAGTGAGCGTCCATAGACCCGACATGTTTACTTGTATTTCTCATGCTTCCCCTTTTGATCATTCTTTTGATAAGCACATTTCCAGGCTTTATTTTATGATGTACTTGAGTGAAAGAGGTGGGATGGTAATAGAGACTTATGTTAATGGATATAATACTTCCATATTGTTGAGTCCAAATATTTCCCCATGACTATCAATCAAATACTTTTATAAAGTGGAAGGATGAGAGGGATCCATTGAATTAAACTTAGGTCAATTATTTCCTTGAAAATATGAACTATATTACATAGAAAGGATGCATGTTTCTCCAAGGAACATATTTAAAGTGAGAGGGATTTATGATTCTGTAAAGATATACCTTTATGTAGAAATTTTGAATAATATGACAAATATTCACAGAGATTATCCCAATTATACACTATTGTGGAATGCATGCATAATACATAACCTCCTCTACATTGATCATTAATTTACAGAAGTAGAAACAATAACATGCGCACATAGAAGCATCAATCACACATATCAACATAGTATTTTCCCGGGGAAAGCATCTCGCTAAAAACCCCAACTATCTGTATATTATATTGATTGAGAACATGTAACAATACATAGTACAATACTACTCACAAGTACTCAGTACTATCTCCACCTGTTACACACAATACAGCTTAGATCTGATCTCCAAATCTCCCCCGCTGCTTGCCTGCCTCCATTGCCCAATCCTACAAGAGAATAGATGAGAATGGTTGAACCAAACTCATATTTACCTCAAAAGAATCACTCACATTGGGAATCACGTGAGCAGAGGCTATAATCACTTGGTATTAGCCAATTCTCATTGGCATAACTCAATCCCATTGATTGTGCAAATCCTCACGCACAACTATAGTCACAACTGATAGCAATCTGATCCTCTAACACCTGTCCCTATTGAATTGAACATGGACTGACATGGAACTGAGTTAACTGATGTATTCTTTAGTTGCATTATGAGTTAATAATTAGTTTAACAACTCATCATTAGTCTATTTGTAGTTAGACTAATTACAACTAGTTTAACCAAGTCAAGCTAAACACAACTCCATCAACTCCACAATCAACTCCACCAAACTCAACTGATTGAGTTCTAACCGAAGTTATGCATGAAACAACTCAACTTACCCACAAAGAAAACATATTTCCTTCTGACAGCTGCATGTGCCACATCTGTAGCTCAAACTGAAGTGCTCCAAGAGAATAAGATAAAGTTTATAGTCTAAATATTATTATAAGCTAATAATATTTGACTGCTCTATAATTAGATTTGACAGTGTCACTGCTATTGTCTAAAAATAGAAGTCCAACTATTTTTGCCAACTTGACCAATCATCCATTAACAACATCCTGCAACTCATAGACATGATCCCTATGTCTAAGATTTTACATAGTCTAAAAATAGACTTTGGGCCATAATTTGCCTGTGGGCCCACTTAGTGAAGGCGACTCTTTTCACTAAGCTCCATCATCTTGTTGCAATCTCAACACTTTAATGGTAAATGAAATTAATGAACTTGACAGAGTAAGAATTTCCCATGTATGCCAATCAATGTTTGGTGAGAAGAATGCCATTCAAATAAATCTTAGCAGAGTCACCAAAATCAAACCATAACCAATCACAAAAATGAAAAATAAATCGAAACTAGAATGAAAGAGGAAAGAAACAACTCCAAACATGTTAAAATTAGAAAGGAAAAAGTGAAAGAAAACCCCAAATTAAAGAAAGATCGAACAAGACTAGTTATATAAATGTCTCACCAATAGAGTAAAAGAATATAAGCATGTGCGTTTTCATTTTATGTTGAGAATATAATTAATTTTATCTTGCAGTGTTACAAAAAATTAGAGTCTGAAACTAAAAAGGTGAAAAGAAATTATGACGTAAAATTTAGCCCAAATGAGAAATCTCTACCTGCTACAATTTTTCTTGTTTCAAAGAAAATCTTGCATAAAAGCATCTTAGCAGTCTTTGAAAAAAAGAATGCTTAAGAAACAAACTAAAGGTGTAGAAACTCCCCGGTTTAGCTAATTTGATAAATATCATTACTTCATCTTCAAAAAATTGAAAGAATACAAAACAAAAGAGAATGAGTGCCAAATCCGAGCCAGCAGGTGTGTGAGATAATTCTGGGAGACCTGTAAAATGGAGATATATATCAGCAAACTTAAAAATAAAACATAAATAATTAAAAACAATGAAAATGGACATATGAGACTTACCATTGTCTCGTTTAACTTACCTGAAAGGCATGGATCTTGTCCAAAAAAAGATAACCACTTCTTTTAATTGAAATAAAAAAAAATGAAAAAGTAGTTGTCAATGTAGTTTCCATTATCCCAAAATGATAACTTATTAAAACTAAAATACAACGAGATGTAAACTAGAAGAACACAATGTTTCATGTTCATCTGAGATGAATAAAACCATAAAAAATGAGAATGAATGTAAGCTTCTTTATTAATTGCAAGAATAATTTTTCCCTTTGCCTTTTCTGATTTCATATCAACTTCAAAATTTTCATAAAATCTCAAAATTCAAGACAAAATCCCAACTTTATGTAGAGGGAGAGGACTTGAATTTTGTATACTAATATGAAGTGATATATTAAAAATTCAAATAAAAGTTTAAAAATGAATTGAGCATGATCCATTACCTTTGAGTGTTTCGAACTTTCTTACGAGCTAGTTGCTCAAGTGTGCCTTTTTCTATGCATTTTAAACCTTCTTCATTTATTCAATATGTCGGGGACCTGAGACTCTTTTATATCACTTTAAATGAAAATATGTTGGACCATGAGAGACTTACCACGATGGATTACGGAATGGATAAAGTTACCATATTCCAATGTCCTGAAATAGGGAGGCTCAATATAGATACTACGAGTTACAAACACTTCGATATAATTATGTTCAGATAACAATATTTTAAATGTATAAAAAGATCTATCAAAAAGCTAAATTTTAGCAAGATCAAATATCGTAACAATTTTAAAAGAGCTACCATTATGGAAGGCATCTATAAATGATGTGCCAAACATAAGATCTCAAGGTTTCCAAAAATTTCTTAATGGGAAAAACTCCGATAAATAAAGACCTTCTTCATAAAGTTTTCAACAACATTCATTTTCGGAAACTTAATTAAATTTCACCTACGATATAAGAAGTCCTAATATTTAGAACATTAAAGGGAAGCAATTTCTCAAATTTTTTTTATTTGTAACTTTATATAAATAAATCTTACGATATCAAATATGCCCAATATGGAATGGCTTTTAACGTATAACATGGGAATATTGTATATTGGGAATTTAACATCAAAGGCAATCAATCTCATAATATTTCTATAATATGGCTTTGACAGCTTGTGTTTCGATAAGAAAATAAGAAAAGCACCTACATTTTTCTATAAAACTAAGCTTCCGAGGAAAGGAGTCTGAGATTTAATAAATATGAGAATAAATCAGGTGTTAAAGATCTCAAAAACCTTTTTGAAAACAAAATCAACTTATAAGACTTTGAGATCACAAGATTCTAGTGAAGACAGTGAAATAGGGGCCATTTTTTTGCTAAGCGTAATGGTCGTGATAGTGGAGGAAAAAGGAAATGTGGATCTCAGAGAGGTAAATATTGGAATTTTTTTAAAATTCTTTTGATATAATACAAACCCAAGAAACTGTTAAGACAGAAAGTCTGAAATTTTGAGGAAAGATCTCTAAAAAATGAAAATCAGAGGATCAAGATTCCAAGATTCACTAATTAGAGGCTTCGAGTCACTTCGAAAGAAAGGAATATGACTAAAGGGAAAACAATATGAACAAGTGTGATGCAATGGTTCAACTCAACTTGGCAATTATAAGATTCAGAAAGAGTAGAGATAAAACCATGGATAGGATTATTTTATGATTTGCTGCAAGATTTTGGAGCAAATCTCCTTTGCTTATGGGTCTTCTTTAATTTAAATTGCAAGACACTCTAGACCCACGAAAAATCAAAACAAGGAATGGCTAATTGTTCAATTTTATCTACATTAACGATTATTAGCTCATCTTGAGCATTTGTGAAGAAAGGAAATATGAATAGAAGAAACAATTTAAAATACCGAAATTCTGATGAAAAAGCAAATACTTCTTGAACATGTTGCAAATTGTAAAGGGATGACTGCTTTCTTTATTCTAAAGCTAACTAATTTTTTTTGTACACATCAAGTCTCCAAGTAAAACTAATGAAGACCTCATGAATCTTCAAGCTCTCCCATGGATTTTCATAACTTAAAAATCATCTTCTTATTCCATTTATATTAAATACTAAGTAATGAGCGATCTGCATCGGTTTCCCATTTAAATTGAGGAAAATGTGGTAAAAATGACCATAAGAAATGTTTGTGAATTTAGGGTAAGTTGGTATGCTTAGCTATAATGATTGTTTGAAATTTCATCATTCGTGATTTTGTTTGAGAAAAGAAATTTAATCTTATGATGAAAATATGTGAAAAGCGATAATCAAGATAATCACACATGTGTATGATCCAAAACACTCTAAGTTACTTTTTCCAAAAATCAAAACTATAACAAAGGAAAGATTTGAGCCCATTACTTATTTATTAAAAATCTGCAAATTAAACTGAAAGATAAAAGAAAAATGAACTAAAAAACAAAATTAATCTTATTACTATTGTAACTATTTGAGTGAATAATGACTAAGTATAGTCATATTTCCAATGAAGTCATTCTATCAGTTTATATATATATATATATAGAGAGAGAGAGAGAGAGAGAGAGAGTCAATTTATTAGGTATTGGATTCAAACTTAATGTGAAATTGTATAATTGATTGTGTTACTCCTATACATTAAGTTGCATTCGATGAAATATTTTACCACACACATTTAAAGTTCTTAATAACTGAGAAGTAATAGCATTATTGAGTTCAGATGTGCTTTACAACTTAGTATGGGGTAGACATGTAGGCGTTAGATGTTAGATGCTAATTATGTAGGTGTTAGATGTGTAGGTGTTACATGTGAGATGAGTAGGAGTTAAATTTATGAATATTTTTTAAATTTCAGGCTCACAAGTATACATATGTTATGTAACATATCTAATTCATCAAATTACATATAAAATTAAAATTAAAAATAAAATTAAAAAAATTAATAATTAATAACTAAACTAGAATTGAGATAAAATAGTAAATTCACCAGATGTTTTTGGGCTCTATTGATTTTGCAACCCATGTTTTTACATATGGTATTTCTTGTCTAACGGTAAAATTACATAAAAATAAAAGTAAAATTAAAATAAAAAAAAAAAGTAAAACAAAATAAAATAAATAATTAATAATTTAAATAAAATAAGATAAAATAGTAGATATTATGAAGGAAGGTTTTTGGGCTCCATATTTTCACAAACCATGGTTTTCTTCTCTGGTAGCCAAATAACGTTAAGAAAAGTTAAAAAATTAATAGTTAAATAATTAAAATAAAAATTTAGATTAAATAATAAAATTTATAGATGGAGGTTTTTGGGCTATAGGTTTTATCAACCTATGGTTTTGCACATGGTATTCTTCTCTAATGTAACCTATTTGAAGGTATGCATCGCTAATATGAGACATTCATTGTAATAAAAGCTTTTAGCTAGATTAAAATAAATCATAATTTCCATAAAAATATCATAACTTTGAGAAATTTTCATATTCAATCTTGTAAAGGAAACCTATCAATAAAGACACACTACATAAAGACTTTATAGCTCTCTTGATGCATGTCTAACAAGTAAAACTTGGGAAAATCAACCTTTCTCACTTTGTTAAATAGCCTTAGAAGATTAGATTTCACTAAGTTGTTATGTATGTTATTAATTTTATTTTATATGTTTGAAATTTTCCTCTTGAGTGTGAAGAAAAAAGTGAGCACGAAAAATATAAAATATGGTACATGTAGTCCTACATTTTATTTATATATTGTTTTGCACATTAAAATTTATTAGAGTTGTTCAGTTATGACTGATTCAACCATTAGTTTTAACCTTCACATGAAAATCCATTAGAATATGTCTCATATATATTCATATCAGCGTAGTTTGGATATAACTAGTATTGGGTTTTATTTAAGACATGGAATGATAACATCAATATAAAATTAAAAGAAGGTTAGTTAATGTCCTTCATTCTTGCAAAGACCAAGGTATATATTCTTATTGGATTTTATGGTAT
>APFE031476709.1:0-49561 GCA_000404065.3 Pinus taeda | reverse complement strand
TTTTTTTTTTTAATAACTAGATTTATATGGTGGCAATGTCATTGTGTTTTTTGTTAGTTGTATTTTCTACTTATAGTTTTAGTTTGTGATTTACGAAATTCGATGACTACGAATTTAAAGGAGACAAAAATGTTTCTATTGGTCAAATGTATTTTGGTATGTTAGTCTGATTGTTGTTAATCTGTTCAAAGTTAGCAAGATTAACTTATTTGAACTTAATTGTTAGTAACAATGATGGTGAGCTAGTTGTAGTTGATGTTAAAATTCTAATGTCCAATGTTATTACAAACAAGCATGAAAATTAATAGAGTGGTGTTGATGGTTTTGGAAATTAATAAACCAAGGGGGTATCCTTGGTATGAAGTCCCAATTAGACTCCAGACTATTTGGAGTAGGAGCTCCAACCAAAAAATAAGTATGGTTATCATTATTCTTAGGAATTTGACTTGGATGCACTTATCAACATAGGATATTATGCAAACAAGCTTTTAAACAAGAAAGTTGACACTATGAGGCATACAATTGCAATGTATATAAGGTTATTTAATGGAAAGGAGAAGAAAGAGTGCATCTCTAGAAGAAAAATAATAGTATTATCCTAAAAGAGACACATAAGAGCATGAAAGAATCATTGATTAACCTACAAAGTAGTTGACAAGATAAAAACAACCATAAAATGAGTAACAAAAAACATTCAATAAGATGCATACTAAAGAGAACAAAATACTTCATTTTCATTAGTTTGTGTTACCATAAACATACACTGCATGAAATGAAAGAATAGTCTCACAATCTTCGACGACATATGCATGAAAGTCTGTCGTATCTCAGAGCTTCATATATTAAGTGAAATTCCCAAGATACACAATAACAATGCTGCCACACTAGCCCCAATAGTGGAACATTAAGTCACTACTTTCTCCTTGAAAGGATGATCTTCGCTTCTATGTGAAACTAGAGAAGCCAAGGTTAAAATTCCAAAGTCCTTTTACTTGAACTATGAGGATGAATTTATAACAAATGAGATGACTCTCCACCTCGCATATGACTCTTGACCAACCTCATGACTCTTGACTAAGATTATACTGTGAATCTTCAAATTCCTACATGGCCTTTGAGCTTCTACATGACTTGAGGACTTTCAAGTGCCTCTTCATATTCTATGTGGGACCCTTGGGCATCCACATATTTTACATTTTTTCATCTTTTTAAAATCATATAATTACATTCCACAAATGATGTGGAAAAATACATTGTCACATGACTTTGTAATGAATTTTTGAAAAGCCATGACTTAGTGACACTTACATGAGACTTCATTGTATCAATGCAAAGTTCCTCTCCTTTTTTTCTATGAACTTTAATTCTTCATGATGGATCTTTGTTTTTTCTTCATCTTCACCCTCCAAAGGCTCTAGATGAGTGTCAGAACCTTCCAAGTCAGTCAGATTTGCTATCCTTTTGTCTTGGTCCATGATTCATTCGTATCCTTCATGATGGTTCTTCCTTTTTCTAGTTCTTTGCAAGTACTCTCTTGTAGTCTCTCCTTGCTGAAATCCCTTGAGGATGACCTTGCCATGTTGAAATTTTAACTCTTAGAGATAAATTCCACTCTTGAAAAGCTAAAATTAGTCAAGAAACCACCTATTATACATTTACTTGATCTTGGAAGAGGTTGACTATAATGAGGCAACAAACATGATTTTGAAATAATGAGGCTTAGGATTGCAAAATTGAGGGCCATAGGGACCATGATGACCAAACTATCATCTATAACGATGTAATGCATAGTTAGGGAAAGATTTCAAGTTACTCTGTAGTAGGAAAGCTCAGGAGTCAAGGTGGTGAGCTTGTTGATAGAAGATGCATAGTATGCATTGCTCAACTAATAAGAGGTAGAGATTGCACAGTTGAACATCAAAAGGACTGAGCGATGACCCCATTATCTAGTATAACTTCTCAATGTGTAGTAGGAGGTCAGATAGGACATGGTACCCTGTAGTGAGGTGTTTTAGTCAGCAGAGAAGGTAGGACTAGTCATTATAACTACGTAATGAATAGTGATTGAGGGACAAGTTCAATGAATTTTGAAATTGAGGGTTACAGTAACCAAGAGGTTACCTTACCACTAAAAATATGCAATGCACAATGGGAGGCTCCTTTTATGAAAATATTATGAAGTTGGGCAAGGTAAGGAGACAGGGAGGCAAGTTTTTCCATTATAACTATGAAATTTGTAGTAGTTGAAGGCGAGTCTTAGGTGACTATGAAATTTTGCATGATAGTGACACAAAGATGACCCCATTGCCCATTGAGATTGTGTAATGTGTAGTATGGGCAAGACTGGCCAAGGAATTACGCAATTGGGCAAGTGAAAGAGGCAAGAGTGATTGTGGTGCAGGTAAATTCTCAATGTGGACACAAACAATTCCTCTAACCTGAGAGAGTGGGTCTAGCCACAAACAAACAATCTATGGAAAATATCCTTAAGCTAGAATCAAATAAGAGGGCCTACCTCTTAGAATGCTATTCTTCTTGGTGGTGATCCTGCTTATTCACTCCATCTATCTTTTGTTTCCTTCCTTCGAATACCTAAAACAAGAAAGCAAACAACAACAACAAACATGATATCATAAAATATTGTATTCAACCTACTTAAGAGGTCAAGGAAAATTAAGCCATAAAGATGTAAAATAACACTTCATGTAGGAAATCAATCAATAGTTGTATTCATATAAATCATAAATATTACAATCGATGCCTTGACATTGCTAGTCTCCTCCAATGTATCCCGGTTCCCACACTTCGACTAGCACTTTATGGATAGCCTCAACTATGGAATTTTTAAGACCTCTTCACTCTAGTCTCAAACCAAACCAAAACACACTATTCTCCCTCAACCATACACTAGAAAGCTACAAACTATAGATGTCTTGTTGATCATTCAAACTCACTCCAAAACTAGTTTAGCTCAGGAAAACAGAGGTTTATATAGCTTGGATGGATGGGAGATGGTTCCTCTCATCATGGGAGAAGGTCTTATCTCTTGAGTTTGTTCCATCCTAATAGGAGAAAGGAGCCTAAATTGACTTCCTCAATTCCATCTAGCCCAACCATCTACCCTACTTCCATTACGAAGTTTCTATTGCTGGAAGCTTCGACTCCATATTTAAAAAACTTGCCAAAAGAGGATCGACATGACTAGAAAAGGGCTCAGCCACTCCGTATGATGCTAGGGCTAGTTTTAATCTCTAAAATATCGGCGTGAGGAGGAAATTGGTCAGTAGCGTCAATCTTGTAAACTAGGATAAAAGGAAGATTCTTGGGAAATGATACAAAGGGGAGTTATTCTTCTCATGAAGAGGGACATACTGGGAGTTTCTTCATGATTGGAAATCATGTTGGGTTCACTGTAGGGGTCCTCCAAGATCATGGATGGGGAATATAGGGACAATGACAAAATGCTATGTAACAGATGTCCCCTAAAGTGTGAAGGCCAAACTAGAGTGAGGGGTGAAATGATTTACAAGTGGATGTGAGGAACCAGAGTCCATTGTCGGAGTCCGTCATCAGAAAACTGGAGTCATGTAAATGGATCCAAGGCACGGGTGCAACCATCCAATCAAAAGGATCATAACGAAACCAAGGTATGGTCACAACCATCCAATAATGATGAGGATCACATATAAAAACTCAAGGTATGGTCGCAACTATCCATATAAAAGAGACATGTATATCAACATGATAATGTCACATCACCTCGCAACCTGGACTGGTGTGATATAAGACGAGGTTCTTGCGATCCAAACGACTTGATCAAAGCACAAATCCTAACATGTGAATGAATGTGTTGAAGTCGAAGACGCTAGAAATTCACTCGATTAGTGGTCAATGATGTGAACTGTTAACAAGCACGAGACAAACCACCAATAATGACAATGGATCTCAAGGTACTGGTAGCACAGTTCACAGAATGTGAATAAAGTAAATGATCTCTAACACCCATGAAATCACCCAATCGAAAGCCGATGATGTTAGCTTCTCATCAAGTGTCAAGAACTTGCCATGAGGGCATGCAAGCTCTAAGGTACTAGAAGGGAGTCTCTTGAGCATCTTCCTGGATAATGAGCTGAAGTTGAAAGGAAGTGACCATGTCGAAGGAGGGGCATGATGTATCCCACATCATTGACATGAGACAAAGGGATGCAAATGATTTCAGATGATACAAAGAATCGGGAGTAAGTGTAACTGTAGAAGGACTAACTCTTGAACATATCAGTGACACAACTCCGGAGTTTGGTAGCTTTCGGATCCATAGGACCGGTGGTCATGATGACGTGGCAGAGATCAAATGGAAGGTAAAAATGAACGGTCCAACCCAGGAAGGTGAATGATGAAAATGAGGATATCCCAACCTAACACAGAGTAGAAAGTGTCATGTTCAAGAGTGAGTTGTCGACACGATTGATAGAATTTCCAATTTTCCCCCACCATTTTTGGCAGGTACCCCAATTATTTTTTATCACAAGTTTGAAGGGGATAGCATGTTCTTGCACTGTAAGTTCATCCTTAGGACGAATCCGACCTAGTAAGTTTAATGAGCCATAGGAAGGAGAAGCTCACATTCCTCATGGTGACAAATCCAATGTCGTTCAATGTTTTAACAAGTCTAACAAAGGGGTAATTCGGTATCTTTTTCATGTTTAGAGAGTTTGAAAAAGACATGGAAAAAGAAAACTCCACATGGTCCCTTTTCATATATTTACATCTCTCGAGACTAAAAAGGTAGAAAAAAATACTTGAGAGAACCGCTTGACCATTTTAGTCAAGGAGTGCCTTTTCCATAAATAGTTCATCCCAACTCGAAAAAGGGGTAAACGTATACTGGGCGAATGACATTTCCGAACCTTTAACGAGTTCAAAACGATAAGGGCTCGACAATGTTTTTGTGTTTAAAGAGTCAAAAAAGAGCTTGAAAGAAGACCCCCCATTTTTATTCTCTTTTACGAGTCAAAAAAGGAAAAATACTCAACGATGTTTTCATTTCAGTTTTACGAGTTGAGAAAAGAGCTTAAACCTGACTCCAGTATCATCATTGATAATCCCTCACCTATCGTTGCACAAAAGGTAAATGAATTATCCAGTCTCTAAGGAAAAATACGTCAAAAATAATTTTAAAACCCTAATATTTCATGAAAAATGAATAAAAGGAGAAAAAAGTAATTAGTTTTTACCATTTACCATTTTACCTTTGTGTGAAGAACTTTTTACCCAATTGTGCCCTATTTTTTCTAGAGTAGATTGCGAGAGATTCGGGAGGCGATTCGTCAAGCAGTCAATTGCAGGTAAAAGCCAAGACCTTAAGATCGATTTTCAGCTTATTTTACCTATTTTTAACCATTCTTTGGAGTTTTTGAGGAGATCTTGTAAAAAAAAATTCACCCTTAGTCGACGCGATTTCTGACCGTGAAATCGCGCCGATTGGGGGCTATGAAGACCATCAAGCACACCATCAGCACTACTATTTTTAAAATAGTCGCACCAGTGCCGTGAATAAAATAATTTCAAGTTTTTTAAAAATAGCCGCACCAGTGCCGTGAATAAAATAATTTCAATTTTTTTCCTAATTTGTCCATTTGAATCCAAATTTCTCCAGCCAAAGGTATTTATTGACTTGATTATATGGTTTTTTGTAGGGAAAAAATCCTGAAAAATGGTGGATTGGAAGGAACATGAGCATGAGGATATTGAAACTCAAGTAATGGTAGACCCAAATTTCTTGAATTCTCCAAGGAATTATGGGCTCCTCTAGTTCTTCCTTACACCAGGTCTATGGGCTCAACCCGAATCGATACGGTATCTGATCAGTCTTTAAGACGTGAAATTGGAAGTTTTCATGTTTCGTGAGCAATAACTAGAGTTGGAAACTTCAGACATTTATTTCATCATAGGATTTTCTTGAAGAGGGAAGCCAACCAATCTATATGGGTCAAGGCTGATTTGGGCAAATGTGACCATGTTACTTGCATAACAATGCCTAGAAGCACCCAAATAAAAAAGTGGAAAGTCGAGATTATGACTATTCGAGATCTTGTGTTGAGAGTGTTATTGTTGACCATAAATAGAGTGGCTGAGGCCCAAGAGCAACATGATACCAATAGGTTGAAGTTTTAGTGTGTTATCAACTATACGATGCCCACTATCTTCAACTGGGCAGAAGCTATGAAGGTCAACATGAAGTGCCAACTATCAAAAGCTAAGGCAGGGAACTTGAAGCAGTTCTTCTATGGGTCTATTCTACTGACCTTCTTCCTAGAGAGGGTTTTGATTTTCCGCTACCAGCTGGCTGAGGTGTAACTTCCATTTCCATAAGACCCACGGATGGTCCGTTGGAGTGCGTTGATGCCCAAGATTATCGGGGGCCAACAAATGTCCTATAAGACCGCCTTATTCTCGTGGCTACGATGACAATTGATCGTAGTGGAGAATTGGCCTTACATCAGTACCGAATTTCACGGTGATCTGGATATGCCACTCCTAGAGTGGGGGGATTATGATGATGGAGGTAAAAAAAAACCATTTTAATTTTTGATTTTTTATTATTTTTGAGCTATATGTGTTCATGACATTTTGATTTTATGAACATAGATGTTGGACCAAAGCGTCTTGTTGGGATGTCCCCAATTTCCAGGCACATTTCTTGACATTTCGAGGTTGCTTCTTATCGGGAAGAAAGCGAAAATGAGGAGAAGGTCACGTGAATCCTTGAGGGATTTATCCATGGTATCCCAGACTATGCCTGGATGGGTGATGTCCAACGCGAGTATGAAAGGCATACAATGGGGGTATCAGATCAGATCCGCTGACTGCTGACTCACGTAGTTCGAGCAGTTACATTATACCATGAGGATCATTATGTTTAGTACATAGGTCTAGCATTGCACATTTCTTAGGCTTGCGAGCCATGGTTGTATTTGAACACACAATTTTTTGGGGTTTTGATGTATGACAAACATTATTGGCGTGCACACACACACACACACACACACACACATATATATTATATTTCTTTTCCTACTATGGTACAAATGTTTTGTGTTTTGAGTTTTTACATGTTTCGCAAATGTCTATCCAGCACATAATTAGCTAATGCATCTATTAATATATTATGTGTCTAGTAATATGATGATATGTAATACGATCAAAATTTCTCTCCAGTAGATGAATACGTAGATACATTCTCAATATCTAAGGGATTTTGATGGAATATTTCCCGTTGAGTTGAAGGATGACAAGATGTGAATGAAGGTTGACAACCAATTCTTGGATGCCAAGAGTGATAGCTTCTGACAACAATTTGATAACTGGGGTATACTCAACGATGTTATTAGTTGTTTTACCTAGAAAAATATGTTAAATATCAATCAACTCACCATGGGGATCATAATTGGCCCATGCTGCTGATGATAGATTCCGGTTAGTACAACAAGCACCATCAGTGAAACCAATGTGAGGAGACACCAACATCTGCAAAGCAGGCATAAACATAATAAACAAGAAGGTTGCTTGCAAAAAAACACACCAAATCACACTGTACAAAAATGAATAACACGCTATTGTACAAAAGTAACCATGCAAGATGACCTAGGCATGGTAATGTTTGAGAGAGTCCATGTTTGGACTTGGGTAATCAATCAACATAGATGAAAACTAGATTTTTATCATTGACATGATGAGTAAGCATCGACTCAGCCAAATAATAGAGTAGAACTCATATAAGGTTGTGCCCCCATGCCCCTTAGGTGAGGGAGGGTTACGAGTCAGAATATAACAACCTTATTGCGATAATGGGATATTGGTAAAAACTTGGGGAGGGAGTAAAAACCTAAATCTATGAAGAGATAAAGGTGGCCTCAGTTGAAAGATCTTGACAATGCCAGGAGAAACTGACATGTCAATAGGCAAAAAGGAAGAGAACTTCTCGAGACACATATAAATGACTTCAGGGCTAGGCAAGAACGAGGAACGATGATGAGTGCCATTCAAAGGTACTTCCTCCAAATACATTACTGCCATGGTACTCTTGTCAGAAAGAAAAGTCTCGGCTAAGGGATCGGGAGATTCTAAAGAACCAAGCCATGGGGATTGATAATATGCATCAAGAGATGTTCTCGAAACAGGATGATCAGAGGACACCGAAGGTGAAGCCGAAGCAATGTCCATGTAATTAATTTCAGTGGGATTTAATGGCATAACATCACCCCAAAGTATCAACAAGATCTAGCGAGGGAATGTCCCACGGATCAAACATGAAAAAAATCATGTTGACAGAGGCAACATGAGGAGGTGGGAGTAGAAAAATTCTCATCAAGGAAAGATCTTTAAAGAGTCTTGCCCCCACACTCTCATAAGGTGCACCAGTGTTCTTGACATACATAATATTTCCATCCAAGGAGGCAGAGGCAAATAAGGAAAACTGGTCGACTGTGTTTATCTTCCCTTGATGGGGAAAACAGATCACACAAAAAAGGGAGGAGGCTACAACATGCATGGCATGGGTCCAACTCTGTCTGAGTAGGAGATTGTAATTTAGATTAGCATCAACAATCTCTACTTCGATGTGTACTATATTTCTCTCCAAAGTAATGGCAAGGTTGGGAAGGACACCGAATGGTCGCAAATCACATCCGTCAAAAGATTCTAGAGTGTTAGGGGACTGGTTCAGAGTAGGAGAACTAATTTTCTCCCAACAAGCAATAGACATGACGTAGGTAGAAGCGCCTTCATCGATGACGGTCCTATGAATTGTTTTCTCATTTATGATCACCTGAATGAGAAAGAAAATTTGATGAGGTAAATGGGGAACGTGGTTTTCCAGGTCAAAAGAAATGAGATTAGAATCAGCTGGATCAATAACCCAATAACCGACAATAACAATTTTGACTGAGAAGGACAGCTTTGAAGGGCTTCGAGAGTAGACTTAGCTATAGTGCTCGCATGTTCGGGTGAGGAGAAGAAAATTCATATTTCAGACTTACTGTTCAATAATATTCATATTGATTTTGAAGTAAGTCTTACTCTGCTTGGGTTTCCCTATTTTTGGTATCAGAGCCGCGTTCTAGTCCTAAGTTATAAACTACAAACAGAGTCTAAAGCCATCCAGGAAGACTTCGAAAAGCTTTTGTTATACAATTGTTGAGTAGATAAAAGTTGCTTTAGTCAATTTCTGGTCTAGTTTATAATCATGGCTAACTTCTTAAGATCATTCTCAAATATTGATGACACTCTATTACTGAGGTAGATTCTCGTTCGGTTGAGAATGATTTAAATGAACATGAAATAGTTGAAGATCCTAAGAATTAGAACCCCCCTTTTTTAAGTTCAAAAGAAATATATCAGGTTCCATCTCTGTTCAGTTTATCGAATAAAAGTTATTTAAAAGAAGTTGAGCTAAAGCTTAAGATTTTTGGTCCTTCTGTCCAGATTTTTGGTCTAAACCTCTTCTCAGAAGATGAAATTAAAACGTTCAAAAAATATGTAGTTGAAAAACGATTTGCTTAACTACATTTTGGAGGGATAAGGATAGGACTAGCCCCACTCTTTCACCATGGCCTCAACACTCCATGTATATCTGAAAATTTTGACACCAGACATCAGAATTGTGAACATGCTCGCATAGGCACCATATTAGGGAATCTGTCTTCAGGATGTCAATATGGTACTATTTATCTAGACTATTCTATCAATCTATGTAATATTCATCTGAAAGACTTTTGGAAATTATTAGTCGGTGTCCAAGGTCGTCAAATGATAGAAGACATTGAATTTCTTTCTGTGTTACTCCAAGCATCTTTCCATCTTACAAACACTATCCATCCTAAGCTAAAGGAACAAGTGCTAAAAGATTGTGTCACCGTTGGAATTAGTAATGCTCAAGTACAACGAGTTCCGTATGATAGAATCTCTTCCTAATGACTGGTATATTCAATAAGGATCTTTGGCATCAACAGACACTACAAGAAACAAAATAAGAAGAATTTTTGTAAGTGATGGTCATGTCTGAATATTCCCTGATAGACCATCAGTACCTCGACCTATATTAATGCCTAGAAAACATGTGTTACCAGCCATCTCTGAAACTGAGAAACTAGTAACTAGCGGTCGTAAATCTGTTTCAAAAAAATGTATATAGCCATCCATCTATAGAGTCCATTGCATCTACTTCATTAGACCAGTTGTATATTCCATAAGAAATGCCATTCATTGCCATTAATAAGATGTTTATAACATATGTATCTAATTTCTCTCCGGTCGAAGAATTTCAATATGCAAATCATAGATATGTCAAAGCTGGAAAATGGCCACCGAAGACAAAATTTTGTACTTCTTCCTCCGAGTCTAGATAACCACCAACCCGAGCTGAATGTGCACCACTACTTCAACATAACTCTCAAAGCCCCACTGATCTTGACGAAGTCCACCAGATAGGAAACTATCTTACTACTTGGTATGCACATGCAGAAGATGTTTTAGATGACTTGGGTAGGCAATCAAAATTAATCAATGTGAATCTTAAATTGCTTTATGAAGAACAATAGTCTGAGAAAATTGCCAAGGAGGAAACAAGAAGAAGAAGATAAAAGAAAAAAGCCCAAGAAATTCCAAAGTTTACTTTTGATATGAGCACTCCCAATTACTGGGATAGAGAAGAAGAAGATGAGGATACAAAAGGAGCTTTTACAGCCACTAGTGTAGAAGGGTCAACTTGAAAACATTCAAGTAAGCTAGCTAGTGTAAAAGGGGAGGCCTATAAAGCTGATAAACAATTTTCTTCAAAGAAAGAAATCATGACTATAGATCAGGAAGCCTCTAAGTTTCCTTATTTTATTCTCCCTTCCATAAATAATCAAAATAAAGCTCATGCCTTGAAAGAAGTCCCAAAATATCCGTGCATTGAAGAATATTTATATGCTGCAAACACTAGTGGGTATATTCTTGATTTAGATAATTCATCCAATCCTGAAGAGTCCATTAGGATATGGATTGGTGCCTTGTATCAAATGCAAGTTACCACTAAATTGGATAATGTTTCTATTATGGTACAAATAGAAAAAATAATGGTAGGAATTGTATATGATTGGTGGATAGGACCATCTAATGAAGAATGGAGAGTTGTCATGAAAGCACGAATGGCCACTCTAGAGCTTTTACTAAAGACACAATTTATACCTGAGCCAGTAGATGAGAAAAAACAATTTCTTACAGACTTAATCCATATGGAATTAAAATATTTGAAATAACTTGATCAATTAGGTAAAGATTTTATGGCGAAAGTCTTTAAAGCAAATCTTTCCAATGTCATTGCTCAAAAAATTGCATTTTTGTCCAAGCTTCCCGGAAATTTAGGATATCTAATTATGAAAGATCTTAATGTTCAGAATAAATGAATAGATCAAATTCATTGGGTTGATCTTCTCTTTATATGTATCGAAAAGGTTAAATATCTGTGCTGGCAGAAGAGAGCACATGATATTACACCTAGTTCAAAGGTCTGCAAAACAATGCTGCCTTGGACACCATATAGAAAGAAGAAGAAATCAAAGGGATATGGAAAATTCAGACCCAAAAGAGTCTCCAACCCCTGGAAACCTTTCAGAAAATTTAAATTTTTGAAAAAGAGAAAAAACCTGAGAAACAACAATTGTTGTTTCATTTGCAAGCAAGAAGGCCACTTTGCTAGAAAATGTCCTAACAATTCCTCATCAAAGGTAAAATCCTGTGTTGATATAGAGGAATTTCAAGATAATTGCTCTTTAGTTGTGTTTGACGATGAAGTTTTTGATGTATATATCTTAAGAGAAGCTTCAGATGAAGAAGACAATAGTCCACCTGTTGTACAGAAAATGAATATTTGCCCTTCTTGTACATATAGTGATTTTTTAGAAGAACTACACTACAGTGATCAGACTAACAACAGTGAAATTGAAGGAAGCTACAGATGTTTCAGAAGATGACTCTTATGATACAACTTTTGCTGAAAGCTTAGAGCAAGTAGGTAAGCAGCCAACTCAGAAATTGCATGAAATTAATTCTTTTTGCCCATAAAAAAGAGTACTACTACTTCTACCAGTTGTCCAGTCCCAACGTTTAACAAGATCGAAGAAAATGCTCTCTTAAAAAAGATTATCAAAACCAATAGTTTGATCTACATTCCAGTCCAAGTCCAAGTTCGTCATGAATGGATAAATGTAGATGCTTTTATTGACACTGGTGGATCTAATGATTTGGCTCGTCCTTCTCTCTTTAAATCCCTTTGGAAACCACTCCAAAACATTCTAGTTTCTGAAACTATTGGAGGATCAGTTCAGTTAACACACTATGTGGATAATATTCCTTTGAAAGTTGGGGGGAGTATTGTAAAAATTTCTACTACTTAGCATTTTGATCCATCTGCATGTCTAATGATTGGCATGTCTTTTATCAATTTTGTCTTACCAGTTACTATCAGTGAAGACAAGCTTATAATTAATTAAAAAAAGAAGGATGTTGCTGTGCCCCGACTATCCATAGAAAATTCTGAGGCCTGCATTGACCCAAAATGGTCAGAAGAGTAGATTGATATACATAAAATATTGATGGAAAGTTGTTCAAATAATCCCTAGGAATTTTGGTCCGTTGAAAGTCCAAAACAAGAAATAGTAACTCTACACGATAATGGAGTCAAAGGAAAATTAATCCCATGTACCCCTATAGATGAACAAGAAATCAGAAAACAAATAAGTGAGTTTCTTAGCATGAACCTTATCGAACCAAGTATGTCTCACTATTATTGTTCAAAATTTTTGGTTAGAAATCACTCAGAGATAGTCAGAGGTAAGCCAAGAATGGTAATTAGCTATTAACCTCTAAATGCCATAACTCGGGGTTTTCATTACCCTTTACCATGACCAGAAACAATCATGCAGAAAATTCAACATAATGGAGTATTCATTAAGTTCGATATGAAATCTGGATACTACCAAATACAGATCCAAGAAGAAGATAGACACAAAATTACCTTTACATGTCCGGCAAGTTTTTATCAGTGGAAGGTGGTTCCCTTTGGTCTAAAAAATGCTCCTACATTCTTTCAGAGACGAATGGATTTTATCTTTGGGAAGTATGATTTTATTGTAACATATATTGATGATATTCTTGTACATAGTCCTGATTTAGAGACCCATTTAAAGCATTTAGAAATTTTTATCATTGAAGTTCAAAAGCATGGTATAGTCCTATCTGAGAAAAAGATGGTTTTATTCCAAGACAATATATATTTCTTGGGGATTAATGTGGTTAATGGACAAATTCAAATGCAGCCCCATATTCTCACAAAACTATCTCAGTTTCCAGATGAATTAAAAGACACTAAAACTATTCAGAGATTCTTAGGTGTCTTGAATTATGTGCACAGATACATTCCCAGATTGTCAGAAAAGACAGCCCCAATCCGAAAGCATCTTTGTGAAGGATGGTCAGTAGAAGCCACTGCAGCAGTTAAGGAACTCAAATAAGAATATTAAATGCTTCCCAAGCTTCAACCATGAAGTAATGGCCTTGTGATATTACAAACAGATGCTTCTGATGAATTTTGGGTAGTTGTTCTTTTTGAAAAAGGAAGAATGAAGAGGGAAAGGAAGAAGAAATACTTTGTGCATATGTGTAAGGTGAATTTTCTCCTAGCTAGAAGAATTATTATATTGCTGAAAAAGAAACTTTAGTAATATTTAATGGAATACAGAAATTTGAATTATATCTAGCACCGATGACGTTTCTCATAAGGACTGATTCTATGAATTTCAAATATTTCTTATCTGCCAAAATTTCAAGACAACTTGCTAGAGGAGTGTTACTTTCTTGGCAGATTTGGTTCTAGCAATTTGATTTTGATGTCAAGTGGATACCCGAAAACTATACTTTTCTAGCTGATTCTCTAACTAGAGACATGAATAAACCCTTTGTTTTAGCTCAACAAAGTCATTTTATTATACCAGGGAAGGGACCTCAGGATGACAATTTTAGCACATTTGTTGAGAGGTTCAGAATTCTGGAAAATCATGCAAGTTATTTGACAGAAGAAATTAAGAAAGTTGTAGGTCTGCAATTGAGAAGAAATCAGTGGATTAGAATATGTCAGGCATGGACTTCAAAAAATGTTGGCATATATTTGGGATTAGATACTGATCTGGTAAATATATATCCTTTACCCAACATGCAGGTGAAGATCTCTTTTAAACATCTGACTAATATGTGGTCATCTCAATTCACTGAAAATATGATTTGGGTCATAAAGGTATTAAATTATTATTAGTTGATTGGGGGAGTAGATTTTTCTTTAAGCATATATAGAGGAGCTCAAATTCTAGATTTAGAAGCCATTCCAATAAAAGCAGACTTAGAAAGATATCTTCGATCTTTAAAGATTCCTGATATTTTTGAAGATTTAGAAGCATCCTTTTTACAAAGAAATGATGAAAACTATGCCTCCAGTGATACTTTCCTTCAATAGGAAATTTTTGAAAATTTTGCTGATTGGGAAATCAAAGGAGGACTTTTTCAAAAAAATCCATCTATCAAAACATCCCAGTGTGTTCAAAGAACTCTAGAATACCTAAGGACTTTCTCATCTCCTTGGGATTATCAGAGTTTACGATTTCGAGAACAAATTTCTCCTAATCCATTTTCACAGGTTTTCTGTCAAGAAATTATAGGAGAAATAAAGACCAGTCATAATATTGAAAGAACTAAACAACTAGCTCTTTGGTTTAAAGATTTTGGGATGTTAAAATTAACAAAGAAAAGACAGGTATTGCAGCAATTAGATGAACTTCAAGGTGAACCAAAGTTCTTAATGTTTATGATTAACCGCACTGCGTTAATGACGATCACTATTATTTCAGGAAACTGGAATACTAATGTCGTTCATCTAATTAGTTTGTTGATTTCAAGCAAAATTTGCACTTTAGTAATTTTTGAGATAGGGTGGCAATCTAAAGCATTCATTAATGAAAACTGTAAATCTTGGGTGCAACATTCAATGGAATCGGTTACTAATATGTTTGAAATATTTAAATGGGAGCTTCTAGATGGTGTTGAGTTGGGAGTTTAGCCTTCTCCGGTGTTCCAAAAAGTTTTTAAAGATTCCTTTTTGGATATTGATATCAATCCAATATCCTTTCTTAACAAGTGGGAGAAGCAAGACGTAATGTTTACTCCAGAACAACAGAACCTCCATAAAATTAAAGTAAATTTGGACCAAGGGCAGACATCTAAAGCTAAAGCAGATGCCAAAGTAAAAGGAAAAATTAAAGAATCTACTTTTCAAGCTTTCCAAGATAGCTATCCAAATGCACAGGATCCGAATGATTTCAGTTGGGACAAAGAATACGAAAAGATGGTCGAGTACAACTATCTCGCGAATCTTGAGAAAAAATCATTTGAAAGATAATTTTCCTCTAATGATGATGAGTTTGATGACTATGATTCTAATTGGAGTCTAAAAGGAGATTGGTAGAATCTTTGTACAATTAGCTAGCAATGTGATAATGTGGTCACATGTTGTAGCTAAATTATTGTACTGGAAAGGTTGAGTAGACACCGTCGGTGAAAGAAATATTGACAGGACCCTCAATTATTTCCACTTTTGTGTCATGCCTTAGGTAGATTTAGATTCCTTTGAGAGTTATAAAAGGAGGATGAATGAAAATAGGGGGGAATTAGACGGAGTGCTTCTCAATCTTATATTGTAATATTTCAAGCTCTGTAAGTTTTTCTTTGAATTAATATCGAAGCCTACTGGGCTACCTGTCTGAGGGCAGTTTTTGTCATCCAAAAAAATCTAGAACTGTAAGACGAAGGTGTTTTGAAGACCTAAGGAGAGAGGTTGTAGTGCTCGCATGTTCGGTTGAGGAGAAGAAATCTAGTGTTTCAGACTTGTTGTTCAATAATCTTCATATTGATTTTGAAGTAAGTCTTACTCGTGTTTGTAAACTGGAAAGATTCTTGGACTAACACAAAAAGAAATTCATTGTCTTCTATCATTTCAAGACCTTGGACACCGACTAATAATTTCCAACGGTGTTTTAGATGAATATCAGATAGACTGATAGAATAGTCTGGATAAATAGTACCATATTGACATCCTGAAGACAAATTCCCTAATATGGTGCCTATGCGAGCATGGTCATAATTCTGATGTCTAGTGTCAAAACTTTCAGATATACATGGAGTATTGAGGCCATGGTGAAACAGTGGGGCTAGTCCTATACTTAGCTAAAGCAACCAGTGCTAAAAGATTGTGTCACCGTTGGAATTAGTAATGATCAAGTAGAAGGGGATCCGTATGATACAAAATCTCTTCCTGATGACTGGTATATTCAATACAAATCTTTGGCATCAACAGACACTCCAAGAAACAAAATAAGAAGAATTTCCGTAAGTGATGGTCATGTCTGAATATTGCATGATAGATCATCAGTACCTCGACCTATATTTATGCCTAAAAAACATGTGTTACCAGCCATCTTTGAAACCGAGCAACCAGTAACCAGTGGTCGTAAATCTATTTCAAAAAATGTATATAGCCATCCATCTACAGAGTCCATTGTATCTATTTCATCAAACCAGTTGTATATTCTAGAAGAAAAGCCATTGCTTGCCATTAATAAGATGTTTAGAAGATATGTATCTAATTTCTCTCTTGTCAAAGAATTTCAATATGAAAATCATAAATATGTCAAAGCTGGAAAATGCCCCCAAAAGAAAAAATTTTGTACTTCTTCCTCTCAGTCTAGACAACCACCAACCTGAGCTAAATGTGCACCACTACTTGAGCATAACTCTCAAATCCCCATTGATCTTGACAAAGTCCACCAGATAGGAAACTATCTTACTACCTGGTGTGCACATGGAGAAGATGTTTTAGATGACTTGGGTAGGCAATCAATGAATCTTAAATTGCTTTATGAAGAACAACAGTCTGAGAAAATTGCCAAGGAGGAAAGAAGAAGAAGAAGACAAAAGAAAAAAGCCCAAGAATTTCCAAAGTTTAAGTTTTGATATGAGCACTCCCAATTATTGGGATAGAGAATAAGAAAATGAGGATACAGAAGGAGCCTTTACAGCCACTACTGCAAAAGGGTCAACTTCAAAACCTTCAAGTAAGCTAGCTAGTGTAAAATGGGAGGTCTATAAAGTTGATAAACAATTTTCTTCAAAGAAAGAAATCATGACTCTAGATTAGGCAGCCTCTAAGTTTCCTTCTTTTATTCTCCCTTCCATAAATAATCAAAATAAAGCTCATGTCTTGAAAGAAGTCCCAAAATACTCGCGCATTGAAAAAGATTTATATGCTGCAAACACTAGTGGGTATATTCTTGATTTAGATAATTCGTCCAATCCTGAAGAGTCCATTAGGATATGGATTAGTGCCTTGTATCAAATGTGGGTCACCACTAAATTGGATAATGTCTCTAGTATGGTCCTAGCAGAAAAAAGAATGGCAGGAATTGTATATGATTGGTCGATAGGACCATCTAATGAAGAATGGAGAGCTCTCATGGAAGCAGGACTGGCCGCTCTAGAGCTTTTACTAAAGACACAATTTGTACCTAAGCCAGTAGATGAGAAAAAACAATTTCTTAAAGAATTAAGTCGTATGGAATTAAAATATTTGAAATATCTTGATCAATTTGGTAAATATTTTATGGTGAAAGTATTTAAAGCAAATCTTTCCAATGACATTACTCAAAAAATTGCATTTTTGTCCAAGCTTCCCAGAAATTTAGGAGATATAATTATGAAAGATCTTGATGTTTAGAATAAACGAATAGATCAAATGTATTCGGTTGATCTTCTCTTTAAATGTACCAAAAAGGTTAAATATATGTGCTCACAGAAGAAAGCACATGATATTAAACCTAGTTTAGAGGTCTGCAAAACAATGTTGCCTTGGACACCATTTAGAAAGAAGAAGAAATAAAAGAGATATGGAAAATTCAGACCCAAAAGAGTCTCCAACCCTTGGAAGCCTTTCAGAAAATTGAAAATTTTGAAAAAGAGAAAAAACCCGAGAAACAACAATTGTTGTTTCATTTGCAAGCAGGAAGGCCACTTTGCTAGAAAATGTCCTAACAATTCCTCATCAAAGCTAAAAGCCTGTTTTGATATAGAAGAATTTCAATATGATTGGTCTTTAGTTGCGTCCAATGATGAAGTTTTTGATGTATATATCTTAACAGAAGCTTTAGATGAAGAAGACAATAGTTCGCCTATTGTACAGAAAATTAATATTTTCCCTACTTGTATAGATAGTGTTTTTTCAGAAGAACTACACTACAGTGATTAGACTATCAACAGTGAAACTAAAGAAATAGAAGAAACTACAGATGTTCTGAAGATGACTCTTATGATACAACTATTGCTAAAAGCTTAAAGCAAATTGGTAAGCAACCAACTCAGAAATTGCCTGGACTTAATTCTTTTTGTCCATATAAAAAGAGTATTGTTTCTTCTACCAGTTGTCCAGTCCCAACGTTTAACAGAGTCGAAGAACATGCTCCTTTAAAAAATATTATCAAAACCAATAGTCTGATCTACATTCCAGTCCAAGTCCAAGTTCGTCATGAATGGATAAATGTCGATGCTTTTATTGACACTGGTGGATCTAATAATTTAGCTCATCCTTCTCTCTTTAAATCCCTTTGGAAACCACTCCAAAACATTCTAGTTTCTGAAACTATTGGAGGATTGGTTTAGTTAACACACTATGTGGATAATATTCCTTTGGTTGAGGAGGGGGGGGGGGGGGGGGGTTATTTAATTCTTTTTTATTCAGCCTTTCGATCCATCTGCAAGTCTAATTCTTGGCACACCGTTTATCAATTTTCTCTTACCAATTACTATCAGTGAAGACAAGCTTATAATTAATTTAAAAAAGAAGGATGTTGTTGTGCCCCAACTATTTATGTTAAATTCTGAGGCAAGAAATGAGAATAGTGAAAAGAAAGTAGGTGCACGCAAACCCATTAAAGACTCCAAAAATTGGCAAGAAGTTCTACAATTATATGAGAAGCGATTAGAGTCAAAACAAAAGGCCTGCATTGACCGAAAATGTTCAAAAGAGCAGATTGATATACATAAACGATTGATGGAAATTTGTTGAAATAATCCCCAGTAGTTTTGGACCATTGAAAGTGCAAACAAGAAATAGTAACTCTACATGATAATGGAGTCAAAGGAAAATTAATCCCATGTACCCCTGCAGATGAACAAGAAATAAAAAAACAAATAAGTGAGCTGCCTAGCATGAACCTTATTGAACCAAGTATGTCTCACTATTCTTCTTCAAGATTTCTAGTCAGAAATCACTCAGAGATCGTCAGAGGTAAGCCAAGAATGGTAATTAACTATAAACCTCTGAATTCCATAACTCAGGGTTTTCATTACCCTTTACCAAGACCAGAAACAATCATGCAGAAAATTCAGCATAGCAGAGTATTCAGTAAGTTAGATATGAAATCTAGATACTACCAAATATAGATCCAAGAAGAAGATAGACAGAAAACTACCTTTACATGTCCTACAGTTTTTTATTAGTGGAAGGTGGTTCCCTTTGGTCTAAAAAATGCTCTTGCATTATTTCAGAGATGAATGGATTTTATCTTTGGTAAGTATGATTTTATTGTAACATATATTGATGATATTCTTGTACATAGTCTAGATTTAGAGACCCATCTAAAGCATTTAGAAATTTTTATCACTGAATTTCAAAAGCATGGTATAGTCCTATCTGAGAAAAGGATGGTTTTATTCCAAGACAGTATAGATTTCTTGGGGATTAATGTGGTTAATGGACAAATTCAGATGTAGCCACATATTCGTACAAAATTGTATCAGTTTCCAGATGAATTAAAAGACACTAAAACTATTTAGAGATTCTTAGGTGTCTTGAATTATGTGCACAGATACATTCACAGATTTTCAAAACAGACAACCCCAATCTGAAATCATCTTCGTGAAGGATGGTTAGCAGAAGCCACTGCAGTGGTTAAGGAACTCAAATCAGAATGTCAAAGGCTTACCAAGCTTCAACCACGAGGTAATGGCCTTCTGATATTACAAACAGATGCTTCTGATGAATTTTGGGCAGTTGTTCTTTTTGAAAAAAGGAAGAATGAAGAGGGAAAAGAGGAAGAAATACTTTGTGCATATGCGTCAGGTGGATTTTCTCCTAGTCAGAAGAATTATTATATTGCTAAAGAAGAAACTTTAGAAATATTTAATGGAATACAGAAATTTGAATTATATCTGGCACCGGTGAAGTTTCTCATAAGGACTGATTCTATGAATTTCAAATATTTATTATCTGCCAAAATTTCAAGACAACTTGCTAGAGGAAGGTTACTTTCTTGGTAGATTTGGTTCCAGTAATTTGATTTGACGTCGAGTGGATACCCGACAAATCTAATTTTCTAGCCAGTTCTCTAAATACAGAAAAGAATAAAGCCTTTGTTTCAGCTCTACAAAGTCATTTTAGTATACCAGGGAAGGTACCTCAATATGACAATTTTAACACATTTGTTGAGAGGTTCAGAATTCTGGAAAATCATGCAAGTCATTTGATAGAAGAAAATAAAAAAGTGGTAGGTCTGCGATTGAGAAGAAATTAAGAAAGTAGTAGGTCTGCGATTAGAATATGTCAGGCATGGACTTCAAAAAATGTTGGCATATCTTTGGGATTAGATACTGATCTGGTAAATATATATCCTTTACCCAACATGTAGGTGAAGATCTATTTTAAACGTCTGACTGATATGTGGTCATCTCAACTCACTGCAAATATGATTTGGGTCTTAAAGGTATTAAATTATTATTAGCTAATTAGGGGAGTAGATTTGGCTTTAAGCATATATACAAGAACTCAAATGCTAGATTTAGAAGCCATTCCAATCAGAGCAGACTTAGAAGCAGACTTAGAAAGATATCTTCGGTCTTTAAAGATTCCTGATATTTTTGAAGAACTCGAAGTATCCTTTTTACAGAGAAATGATGAAAACTATGCCTCTAGTGATACTTTCCCTCAATATGAAATTTTTGAAAATTTTGCTGATTGGGAAATCAAAGGAGGATTTTGTTGAAAAAATCCATCTATCAGAACATCCCAATGTGTTCAAAGAACTCTACAATACCTAAGGACTTTCTCATCTCCTTGGGATTATTAGAGTTTACAATTTCAAGAACAAATTTCGCCTAATCCATTCTGACAGGTTTTCTATTAAGAAATTAGAGGAGAAATAAAGACCAGTAATAATATTGAAATAATTAAACAACTGGCTCTTTGTTTTAAATATTTTGGGATGTTAAAATTAACAGAGAAAAGACAGGTATTGCAACAATTAGATGAACTTCAAGGTGAAACAAAGGTCTTACACTTTATGATTAACTACACTGCATTAATCATGACCAGTATTATTTCAAGAAACTGGAATACTAATGTTGTTCATCTAATTAGTTTGTTCATTTCAAACAAAATTTTCAATTCAATAATTTTTGAGCTAGGGTGGAAATCTAAAGCATTCATTAAGGAAAACTGTAAATCTTGGGTGCAACATTCAGTGGAATTGGTTATTAATATGTTTCAAATATTTAAATGGGAGCTTCTAGATGGTGTTGAGTTGGCAGTTCAGCCTTCTCCAGCGTTTTGAAATTTTTTTAAAGATTCCTTTTTGGATATTGATATCAATCAATTACCCTTTCTTAACAAGTGGGAGAAGCAAGACGTAATATTTACTTGACAACAACAGAACCTCCACAATATTAAAGTAAATTCAGACCAAGGACAGACATCTAAAGCTAAATTAGATGCCAAAGGAAAAGGAAAAATTCAAGAATCTACTTTTCAGGCTTTCCAAGACAGCTATCCAGATGCACAGGATCTGAATGATTTCAGTTGGGACAAAGAATACGAAAAGATGGTGGAATACAACTATCTTGCGAATCTTGAGAAAAAAGCATTTGAAAGACAATTGTCCTCTAGTGATGATGAGTTTGATGACTACGATTTTGACCAGAGTCCAAAAGGAGACTGGTAGAATCTTTGTATAATTAGCTAGCAATGTGATAATGTGGTCACATGTTGTAGCTAAATTATTGTACTAGAAAGGTTGAGTAGACATTGTCGATGAAAGAAATACTGATAGAAGAGGTATAAAAGGAGGATGAATGAAAATAGAGGGGCATCGGACGGAGTGTTTCTCAATCTTATATTGTAATATTTCAAGCTCTATAAGTTTTTTTTTGAATTAATATTGAAGCCTATTGGGCTACTTGTCTGAGGACAATTTCTGTCATCTGAAAGAACCTGGAACTGTAAGATGAAGGCGTTTTGTAGACTTGAGGAGAGAGGTCGTAGTGCTCGCATGTTCGGTTGAGGAGAAGAAAACTTGTGTTTCAGAATTTTTGTTCAATAATCTTCATATTGATTTTGAAGTAAGTCTTACTCTGCTTACTCTGCTTGGGTTTCCCTATACCATGTTATAATTCTAAGCAGCTCGAGCATTGGGATTGTACGAGGAGTTTTTTAGCACACCTCAAGAAGGTGTTCGAATGGTGGAATCAGGATTAGGTCACTTTATATGGAGAGGACCAAAACTAGACAGGGAAGAAGAAGAAGGGGTATCTTCTTTCTCTTTCTTTACTATCGGGATAAGAATTTGATAATATTTTGTCCTGGCAGTCATGTTAATTGAGGTACTCATCATGAACACTTGTGAACCTCAGGAAGTGGATGAATGAGGCTGGTCTACCATTTGAGTCTGCTGGGATGGAAAGGGCTCTTTCAAGACATCTAGGGTCCCTTTAAGCAAATGAATAACTTTGGACTACTGGGACAATCCTTAATATAGTGATCCTTCTCACAGATGAGGCATGGATATTTGCACTTTCGTTGGGAAGCATCAACAACAGATGACTTAGGAGGACCCTATTTTGGGGCATCAGCTTTACCCTTGCCTTTGCCTTTCTTCTTACCTTTAGAGTATTTATCCATTGCGGTAGACTCAACAACATGAACCTCTGAGGTTTTACCAAGGTCAAATGAATTGGGAGAGGAATCATTGGGAGCAGTGTTGGAGATCAAATTTTGTTTGGAAGAAGATTTTACAGGGGTCTAAGTCACTGAACCAATTAATCCATCAATAGGAGGTGTAGCTGGAGACTTAGATGTTGTCAGATCAGATGATGGTCTAAGTGCATTGGGTAACACATAATAAAACGTGCCAGATTTTGAATAGATGAGGTCTAGATACTGGGCACACACGATGACTTGTTCCTCAGCGATGCATCCACCCATAGAAATGTTCTCAGCAATTTTGTTGATGAATGATTTGGTGAACCACTCGGTCAACAACTGATTAGAAATATCAAACTTAATCAGACGACACCTACATATCCATTCATAGATGTGATCAAAGATGTGGGTTGCAGTGTCTTATTTTAGCGACGTTGGCATATGGGTGCCAGTTTCATAGAGAACCGGTAGGTGGAAATGTGTGAGAAAGGCCATGGTGAGAGTGTTAAAGTCATGATAGGTATTTTGGGGTAGCTCGATATACCATTTGGCTGCAGCACCTATAAGAGTTTGTTGGAGAAGCCAAAGACAAATGGAATCATCAACATAGGAATTCGAGGAGCACCAAAGGTGATATGTCATCACGTGGGCTTATGGATCCTCTTTCTCTTTTCCTTCAAACTTCAAATAATAGCTCAAAATCTTCAAAGAAGAAAAGGTGACTCTATCACTTTTTGTTTCAGATGAGCTTGAAAGGATAAGCGCTCGGGTGATATTTTATATTTAGGGATTCAAAAAGATCAAAATGACTACTCAGGATGATCTAGGCAATAAGGATTATCAGGTAACTGTGAATTGTAGAATACCTCCCGGCGAACCAAGAAGTACAGGCATGCAATCTCCCTGAATGCTATGTTAGGTGTTTCATGTTTACAAGGTGACAGAATCAACTTCCTATGGATAAAGGATTGCAACCTAGTGGGGTCTCCCTTTATATATGCGATGGTATGGGGAACACAATTATGTACTAGTAATGTCTAGTTTCGAAGCGAACGACAACTGCTAGGTTTAAAGATGTCGGAACACATCTCTAGCCTAGAACTTATAAAACTTGATCATTAGGTTTCAAATGCACCTTAGGTTAATTGAATACATTTTAGAGTTTATCTTCAAATTATGTCTCGGTTTTTAGGCCTTATCAATGTGACTCGAAAAACATCTATATGCAACTAAATGAGACAAGACCCTTTCAATTAGATGAATTGTCTACACTAATGAGAGTAGGAAATACACTCAAATGAAAAAAAACAAGCAATCGAAATCAAGATGACCTTTTCACTATTTCTCTTATGAAAACAAAATCATGAAAAACTCTTTCCAATTCCTAACTTTCCTATCAAACGTACTTCAAGTTGTCCTTTCACTAGTAAAGAGAATTCATTTCTTTTGCAATGGAAATGACGATGCAACTCTAGTCTTCAATGATGCTAACTAATGTAACATATTGATTCAGCAAACTAGAATTATGTATTCTTCAATGAAATGATGGAATGAATCTTTCACAAACACTTCTCACTTCAATGAAACATTTCCAATACAATCAATCACAAGCAACTGTAAAGCAGAAAAGAGAATTCCTTTCAAACTAGTGAAGCAAATCTCAACCAATAACAAGATGAGCAATGTGATATATGCTCGAAAAGAGACATTTAAGCAAGAAACAAAACTTTCCAAAGACATTAAATGGAAATCAAAGCAACAAAAGGACTAACAAATGAAATGAAAAGAGCAACTTTGACTATTGACTTGACTTGTTGAGCACACAAACAAATGAACGGATGACGACCTAGATGCCATAGGGTTACGAACCATCCAAGGACTCAATAAACCAAGTGAAGAAAATGCAAATAAAAAAGCATAAAAACCAATCTAAAAGAGCTTTCCAGTCAGGGAAAACATAGTCAAAACAATATGAGAGACAAAAATCAGAAGGGAAAGACACACTGGCTATGATCTAGGGTAAACCCTGATCTTCACCTGCAGGAATCAGTGCTGCTGTCTAACTGACAACAAGTTCCATAAGGGGGTTGGCACGACTGTTTTTGAGAAACTCGCATTGATCGACACGATTTTCAGAAAAATAAACGCTTTGACCGAGAATTCGCGGGAAAAAATAAAAATTTTCAAAGGCTAAAACTAGACTTGCCACAATAAATTTTAGGCTTAGAGTAGTAAACTAGGCAAAGGAGAGAACATTAGAGAGAAATGGTGATACTAGAAGAGTTCACACAAAACCATAAAATGGCAATCAATCAAACATAAGGATTGGCTCCCCGGCAGAGTTGCCGATTTGTGGTGCAGGTAAATTCTCAGTGTGGACACAAGCAATTCCTCTAGCCCGAGAGAGTGGGTCTATCCACAAACAAACAATCTATGGAAAATATCCTTAAGGTGGAATCAAATAAGAGGGCCTACCTCTTAGAACATTATTCCACTTGGTGGTGATCCTACTTCCTCACTCCAGCTATGTTCCATTTCCTTCCTTCGAATATTTGAAACAGGCAAACAAACAACAATTACAAACATGATAGCATACAATATTGTATTCAACCTACTTAATACATCAAGGAACATTAAGCCATAAAGATGTAAAATAACACTTCATGTAGGAAATCAAACAATAGTTGTATTCATATAAATCAGAAAGAGATTACAATCAATGCCTTGATGTTGCTGGTCTCGTCCGACATATCTAGGTTCCCACACATCCACTAGCACTTTATGGATGGCCCCAACTCTGTAATTTTTAAGGCCTCTTCCCTCTAGTCCAAAACCAAACCAAAACAAACTATTCTCCCTCAAACATACAATAGAAAGCTACAAGCTATAAATTTCTTTATGATCATTCAAAATCACTCCAAAACTAATTTATCTTGAGAAAAGAGAGATTTATATAGCTTGGATGGATGGGAGATGGTTCCTCTCATCATAGGAGAAGGTCTCATCTCTTGAGTTTCTTCCATGCTAATAGGGGAAAGGATCTTACATTGATTTCCTCAACTCCATCCAGCCCAACCATCTACTTGAATTCTATTATGAAGCTTCTAGAGCTGGAAGCTTTGACTCCATATTTGAAAATTTTTCTAAAACAGGATCGACACGACTAGAAAATGGCCCAGTCGCTGCGTACGATGCTAGGGCTAGTTTTAATCTCTACAAATTGGTGTGAGGAGGAAACTGGTCAATAGCATCGATCTTGTAAACTAGGATAAAAGGAAGATTCTTGGGAAATGATACAAAGGGGAATTATTCTTCTCATGAAGAGGGATATACTGGGACTTTCTTCATGATGGGAAAACATGTCGGATTCACTGTAGAGATCCTCCAGGATCATGGATGGGAAGTACAAGGACAATGACAAAATGTTGTGTAACAGTGATAAACATGGATACTTTGATTACACAGTGTGCAGTTAAGCAAGGGATGGTTCTAAGGATGACTCAAGTATTTACTATAAATTCATATTTCACAACATTGCTCAAGGTTGGTTAAGGAATGTGCATTGAGAAAGTATAGTTGGTAGAATGGAGTGACTAAGATCTGGAATTGCAAAATGCAGAGTTGAAGGAGGCTTTTGTCTATGATTATGCAGTGCACAGCTCAAAAGGTAAGGTTTCATCACTATGGCTTCGAAATTAACAGTGCGTAGTTGGAGGAAGTTAAGGGATCAATCATGAATCACACAAGTTGAGAGGACAAGAAAAACTCAAAAATTGAGTAAGTGTGGGATTATTGAGACAATAAGATGATTGTAAACATGGTAAAAATGATCTGAAATCACCTGTAAATGATCTCAGAGAATTAATGAACGTATTACAAACTCATGTGCTAGGGTGTGCCTATGTTATTTTATGCAACAGATCGATAAGATTGTGAAATACAAAAAAACTGAAGCAATAAGAGAAACACAATAAGCAAACACATAAACACAAAAAGCTTAATAAGGAGTTCACCCAATCCTCCTAGGCTATGTCTCCTGGTCTAGGTTTCAGTGGTGGCCTTTCTATTGTGTCTTAAAAAGTAGAGTTTTTACAATAATGTGCTCAATTTGAGTCTCATTCAACAGGGGATGATCAATAGGATTGCACTTGGATTCCCCAAGTCTCTTGAGTACACACACTCCCCTTACTGAATCTCGACCTCAACTAGTCTCAGTGGTATGAGTCCAATCCGGTACTCAATACCTGATAGGTATACACAGAAGAGTTTGCGTGAACCTCTCAAGCCTTTTTGGAGTTCACAGACTCCTTGACTCTTTCTGTCTCTATCTCGCTTGATACTACCTTTTCTTCTGCAAGTTAGCTCAGCTTCTTCTTTATTCTCCACAATTCAATTCTCTCTTGCCTCTTGGCTTTCTGCTTCTCTCTATATCTGCCTCTTTTCTTACTCTCAGTCTGTCCGTGGCTTAAAGCCAATTTGCTTCCTGACTATTCTTTTTCGCTTCCCAGCTGTCTGGATCTCCTACCTCTTTCCATTTGACTTCCATTGCTCTGCGTCATCATCACTGTGTAATGCTTCATAGAGAGGTGGCCACATGTTTCCTCACAAACTGAGTGTCAGTTCTCTTTGAACGGTCATTATTTCTGTTGCTCCAAGATTTCCCGTGAAACTAATTCCTATGCCAACTCATCAGTCATGCCAGATCTCAAATCTTCTCTGTCATAGCCTATTTCCTCATCAAATCTAGTCATCCACCGGATCGTTCCTCCACTGTTGGTTTGGAGCTTCTAGGTCCTACGGTCTCTGTCCATATCGGGCAGGTAAGTAGCATGCCACCCATCTGATGTGAGTGGTTTTCTCTCTCATCTTTCGGACATGTGTCATCCAATATATGGCATCAGGTGGGACTCGATCGAACTTGCTTACCACTTGATGTCCTTCTATTATCCTACCAGTTTTGGTGTGGGAACTACCTTTTGACATGTTCGACGATTTTCGTACGATTCTATGCTTTTCTTAGGACCAAGCACATGGGGGCTTTTCTTCATTGAGGGGGACGCCCTGCAATACGTGATTAGTGCTAATCGTGTATTAGAAACTACCCCTATTTCTGGATTTGACTTCCCATTTGTCAATTTGTGCTAGCGCGTGGTTACCATGGGCCAATGGTCTACGCACTTCGATCGAGGGTCCTCATTGCTCCATGCTAATCACAAATTGCCATTGCTTAGAGGTTATTTTGGATAAGCTCGACATCCATAAGACTTTGATACTTCGGCATGAGTTTTACAGAGTTCTAGAAAATTTAAGAGTGTTTCAGGATCTGATTCGGATCACGACCTTCCCACTGAAAAAGCTTTTGGACCACCAAAAGTTGGTTTTCAAGCATCAACTAAGTGAGGGTATAACTTTCTCACTTGTCCAATCTTTATCCATTTTGTTTTTCCTAGCTTTGAACCCTTGATTCCAATCCTGAGGTACTCAACATATCCCCTGCACATTGTCCTCACCTTCCTATCCAGAACTATGTATTCCTGTAATTCGTTGAGATATTCAGGTAACAGATCATCAATAAAAGGCAATTGACTCTGCTCTTCGAGATCTTCAATTAATCAAGGTTGAAATAGTCTTAAGTTGTCTGCATTAATGACTGAGTAGATGTGCATGTAAGCTGGTAAATCAAGGTGAAAAGAATTCTCACCAATTTTCTCAAGTATCTGTAAAGGTCCATACCTTATTGGCTTCAACTTCTCACCTTCACCTTGCATTTTGTCTTTGCTAATAAACAACCAGACTTGATCACCAACTTGAAAATTGTGCTCCATCTGATGCTTGTCATGCCTTGCCTTGTACTTGGCTTGGCTCCTTTCCAGCTATTCTTGCACTGCTTGGTGAATCTCTTGGATTTGTCCAATAAACCTGGTTGCTTTGTCCACATCACTATGTCCATCAACCAATGTCTTTACCAAAGACAAAATCCAAGGGAGACCTTGGTGTGAAACCAAAACAGGTCCGAAAAGGAGATCTTTGTGTAGAAGAATGTTTAGCACGGTAGTAAGCATGTTGCACATAACATAAATGTTCATTCCAAAGTTTAGGATGCTTGCCGCAATAGCCTCTGAGCAACTGGATCACTGTCTTGTTGACCACTTCTATTTGACCATTTGTTTGTGGATGAAACATTGTGCTCTTCTTTAGTTTCGTGTCCATCAGTTCCCAAAGACTCGACCAAAACTTCCCAACAAATTGGGAATCTTAATAAGATACAATGGAAGTGGGTAATCCAAAATGAACCCATGCATGTTGGAAGAACAACTTTTCTCTTTGTTCAGTTGTAATCTATTTGTTACATGGTATTAGAATACACATTTTACTGAACCTATCCACAACAACATATAGATAGTCATGACCTTTTCTAGATTTCGGCATTCCCCCAACAAAGTCCATGGAAACACTTTCCCAAGGATGAGAAGGTACTGGTAGTGGAGTGTACAAGCCTAGTTTTCTATTGTTGGGCTTGCTTTTTGCACACATAGTAGACCCCCTTACATATCTAGAAACTGTCTCATTCATTTTAGGCCAATAACAAAATCTTTGTAGCTGTGAAATTGTTTTACTTACACCAAAGTGACCTGATATTAGAGAAGTGTGTACTTCTCGAATTATCTTTACTCTTTCAGTTTACAGAATGCATAACTTTCCCAAATGATATAAGATTCGGTCTTTAATATGATAATCCAATTCTTCTATTTGTTTGCCATGACTTAAAGTTGCATATACATCTTTAAAATCTATATCTTGAGCATACTATTCAATGTAGCTTTCATGCAATACTGAATTATGCTCAAGTATAGTAGATGCATTGATGATTGGTCTAGACAACATATCTACAACTTTATTGTGTATACCATTTTTATATCTATTGACTAAATGAAACTGCTGTAGGAAACCCATCCACCTATAGTGTCCTGATTGCTACAACATAGTTTGGGAGTGTAAATATTGAAGTGGTTGATGATCAGTATGTATAACTGTCTCTTTACCGACTAAGTAATGTTTCCACTTTTTCACACTCTGCACTAATGCATACAATTATTTATCATATGTGGGATAATTAACTACTGCAGATTTAAATGTCTTAGAATGATAACATATGGGTTTACCATGATGTATCAACATTTCTCCCATGGCATAGTCACTGGCATCTATTTCAATCTTAAATGGTGTTTGAAGATCAAGCAGTGCTAGTACTGGTGTTGTACTAATCATTTCTTTCAAGGTGTCGAAGGCTTTTTTCTATTTGCCTCCCCACTAAAACACCTTGTTCAATCCTTTCAAAGCATGTAAAGGTGTTGTAATTAAGGAAAAGTTAGCAATAAACTTTCTCCAATATTGTGTTCCTCCTAGGAAGCTTCTAACTTTAGTAAAAAATTTGGGTTTAGGCCAGTTTACAATGACTGCAACCTTAGAGAAATCTATCTTCAATTCACCACCCCCTACTATATGACCCAAATAATTCAAAGATGTTTTACCAAATTCACATTTTGAGAGTTTAACATAGAGTTTTTCTCCTTTTAAAACATCTAGAGTTTGCTTGAAATGCTTGAAATGTTCTTCCCATGTTTTACTAAATATAAGAATGTCATCCAAATATACAATTACAAAATCATCAATAAATGGTCTGAGTACATCATTCATTACTCTCATGAAAGTAGATGGAGAATTAGATAAGCCAAAAGGCATAACCAACCACTCATACAATCCCTGCTTTGTTTTGAAAGCAGTATTCCATGCATCTTGCTCTGCAAATCTGACCTGATGATAGCCACTATGAAAGTCCAACTTGGAAAAATAAACATCTTCTTTCAACTAATCTAGTAGATCATCTATGCGAGGAAGGGGATAATGACTTTTGATCGTTATCTTATTCAGTGCTTGGTAATCTATGCACATTCTCCACGATCCATCTTTCTTTCTCACCAAGACAATTGGAGACCCACATGATGATGTGCTAGGTCTTATAAACCCTTTCTCGAGCAGCTCTTGTACCTGCTTCTTAATTTTTGCATTCTCTAAAGCGGACAACCTATACATTCCGATGTTAGGCAATGGAGCATCTTGCTACAAATTAATATCATGTATTATTTCCTTTTGGGGTAGCAGACTTTTAGGTTCTTTGAATAGTATATCATATTCTAAAACTACTTTTTCTAAATCAGCTTTCTGTTTAGTATTACAGCCCTCAAATATTTTGGTTTTATCCAGTTTCCTTTCCTTTACAACCATCAGTAAAAATTGCTTACATGAATTTACAATTCTTTTCATATGCCCTGAGTTTATGAGAGTATAATTATTTTGTAGTTTGTGAGCTCTTACAATATATTCGATCCCATATTTAACGAGTTGATACTTGTTTTCTGCTCTAGAGAAAATTGAATTTCTATCATACATGTAAGGACTTCCTAAAAAAAATCCACATATATCCAAAGGAACTATATCTAACTCAACCTCATCTACAAATGTTGACCCAAAAGAAAACCTAAGTTTGCATTGTCTAGTCACTTGCATTATGCTTTATCACATAACCAACCTAGTGGATATGGCTTCTTGTGATGTGTAATCAGTAATCCCAACTTCTTTACAATTAATTTAGAAATTAAATTTACTTGTGAGCCAATATTAAATAAAGTATCAATCTTCTGATGCTTGGAAATAACTTGAATATGAAAAAGCTCACGTCTTTTCCTCTCATTCTCTTCATTATTAGTAGATTGTGCAGAATTACTAATAGATGCTTCAGAATTTTTGCCTTTTATACGATGACTGCAATGGTTGTTTCATCTCCTGAGTCTGACCCAAAATCTCTTTGAATAGCTAAAATAGTCTTCTTCTTTTTGCCCTCGAACTTCTTAGGTCTCAGCTCCAGATGCAAAATCTAGTAGTGTTCATCATCATGCCCATCCTTTTTACAGTGAGTGCATGAAGACTTTATCTTTTGTACAGCATTGGCCTTCCTCTCTTTCCATTTTTTTTTTCTCTTCCCCTTATTCTTGCTTGTAGTGGGTTTGGATGATCCCCCAACTTCTGGGACCACATTCTTACCTCTAGCCTCTAAATAGGTAGCTTGAATAGAGACCTCTTCTATGCTAGTAGGGTTAAACATGAGAATGGTATATCTTAAATAACTATGTAGACCACCTATGTACTTCAGAAGAGTTTCAGGTGAGTCTAATGAAATTCCTATAATCAATGCTCTTTTTCTAAATTCTTGGGTGTAACCTTGTACACTTTTCCCTTTCAATTGTTGAAGGGTTTGCTAGCTCATCATGGCTTGTTGCATATAAACTAGTGGACAAAACTTCTTTTTGATTGCAAAAACAAATTCACTCTAGACAGAAAGAATCTTATCATGCTTCTTCATGTCAGCTTGTGTTTGACCTTCCCACCATACCAAGGTAGTTCCTCCAAGGCGTAGGCTAGCCAGCTGAATCTTACTTCTGTCTGACTTAATATTATGCACCCTGCAATACATATCAGTCTGTCTAATCCAATTATCCAGCTTCTCTACATTCAACTCTCCATCATAGATAGGCAAATCAAATTTAACATCTAATTTAATCAAAGATGTCCTCTTCTTATTTTCAGGGCTATTAGGAGGTGTGAGAAAGTTTTTTTCTTTCCCTTTGCCTTTAGAGTGGCCATGGAGGAGAGATTCTTCTTCTCCTTTATCTTTGGAGTGTGATGAATCTGCATCTCTACCTTTATTAAACTCCCTGTACATTTCCTCTGCCATGGACCTCATGGCCAGGAAACTGTCCAAGAATTGGGCGTCTGATCCCAAGGGACTTTCTTCTGCCATTTTCTTCTTAGGATGGACTCTTCCAATTTCCAGGTTAGCTTCAACCAACTCTTCTTCCCCCAATTTAATCTTTGATCTAGTTAGCATTCAACAACAAAATCTAGCACAAGCTTGTCTAACTTTAACAACCTAGATGCTCTGATACCACTTGATCTGAAATCACCCGTAAATGATCTCAGAGAAATAATGAAGGTATTACAGACTCATGTGCTGGGGTGTGCCTATGTTATTTTATGCAATAGATCGATAAGATTGCGAAATACACATACATTAAAGTAGTAAGAGAAACACATAAGAAAACACATAAACGCAACAATTTTAATAAGGAGTTCACCCAATCCTCCTGGGCTACATCTCTTGGTCCAGCCTTCAGTGGTGGCCTTTCTATTGTGTCTTAAAAAGCAAAGTTTTTCCAATAATGAGCTCAATTTGAGTCTCATTCAACAGAGGATGATTAGTAGGATTGTACTTGGATTCACCAAGTCTCTGGAGTACATAGACTCCCCTTACTGAATCTCGACCTCAACTGGTCTCAGTTGTATGAGTCCAATCTGGTACTCAATACCTGACAGGTATACACAGAAGAGTTTGCTTGAACCTCTCAAGCCTTTTCTGGAGTTCACAAACTCTCGGACTGTTTTTGTCTCTGTCTGGCTCAATACTACCTTTGCTTCTGCAGGTTAGCTCGACTTCTTCTCTGTTCTCTGCAATTCACTTCTCCCTTTTCTCTCGACTTCCTGCTTCTCTCTCTTTGCCTCTTGTCTTACTCTCTGTTTGTTCATGGCTTAAGGCCAATCCACTTCCTGACTGTTCGTTTCCGCTTCCTGGCTGTCTGGATCTCCTACTTCTATCTGTTTGAATTCCCCTACTCTGCGTCATCACTATGTAACGCTTCACAGAGAGGTGGCCACCTGTTTCCTCACAAACTGAGTGTTAGTTCTCTTTGAACGGTTGTTATTTACATTGCTCCAAGATTTCCCGCGAAACTAATTCCTTTGCCAACTCATCGATCGTGCCAGATCTCAAATCTTATCCGCCTTAGCCTATTTCCCCATCAAATCCGGTCATCCATCGGATCGTTCCTCCATCGTTAATCTGGAGCTTCAAGATCGTACGGTCTCCGTCCATATCAGGCGGGTAAGTAGCATGCCATTTACCTATCTAATGTGAGTGATTTTCTCTCTCATCTGCCAGACGCATGTCACCCAGTGTATGGCATCGGGCAGGACTCAGTCGAACCCATTTACTACTTGAAGTCCTTTCAATATCCTGACAGTTTTGGTGTGGGACCTGCCTTCTAATGAAATCTACGATTTCCATATGGTTTTATGCTTTTCTTGAGACCGAGCACTTGGGGGCTTTCCTTCACTGAGGGGGATGCCCTGCGATACGTGATTAGTGCTTTAGGCACTAATCGTGTATCAAAAACTACCCTTGTTTCTAGATTTGATTTCCCATTTGTCAATTTGTTCCAGCACGCGGTTACCATGGGCCAACGGTCTGCGCGCTTTGATCGAGGGTCCTCGTTGCTCCTTGTTGATCGAAAATTGCCATTGTTTAGAGGTTATTTATGATAAGCTCGACATCCATAAGACTTTGATACTTCGACATGAGTTTTACAGAGTTTAGGAAACTTTAAGAGTGTTTAAGGATCTGATTCAGACGAAAAAAACACACTTATACAATCCCACACATGACTAGAAGAAATTTAGTACTCAAAACAATCATGTACATAGTGAAATGACAACAAAGTGAAACTTATTTCTGAGTGTGACAGTTGAAACATAGATTTGTGACAAATAGAGTATGAGCTATAAAAGAGGTGTCGGTTGTAACCAGAATGTGTGCCACGCTGTGTGAATGTGTCTAGAACATATTATTATGACATATAAGATCATATAATGTAGAAGAGTGAAATAGAGTCGCCTCTAGTGATGCACCAAAGTGTGAGACATACAGGAGTGTAATAAGTTAAAAGTGACACTTTTAACAGTAAGAGAAAGTGAAAAGGAAACTTGTAAAAGCTAAAGAAAGTGAAAGTGACACATGTTGAAGCAAATAGAAAACAAAAGAGACACTTTTGAAAGCAAAATCAATAAAATATGAAAGTGTTTGAAATGAAAATGACACATGTGAAAGCAAAAGTTGTGAAAAAGAGATAATTGAGGAGACTCACTAAAATGGTGATACAATTGCCACCATTAAATATATGATTTCTAAATTTTACACAACATTAAATAAATATTTTAATTTAAAAAAAAAAATTACACAGACATAAATTTTAATAATTAAAAATATCTAAAAATATTTCTTTCTAAAAAGTAAATAATTGTTTAACAAGTTATAATGAGACAAAGGTACCTTCTTTACAATACGAAATTTACTTATAAATTTGTCAATAATTCTCTTTGAACTCATATAATATAAATTTACTTTATTTAATCAGTTTAAATTCTCTAAAATTTATTAAAAAACATCTGAATTAAATTTTAGTTTAATTTAATTTAATTATATTTAGAATGTTTCAAAATAAAATAAAATGAAATAAAATAAAAAATTTAAAGCAAATCCTATTTTAATTTAAAAGATATAAATTTGTGGAGGGTAAGGCTATCTACTCAATGTATATCAAATAGCTAAACGAATTTTTAAGTTAAATAATAAGTATTTAGCAACATGCTTCAAGTAATGATCATGTATAATTTTTAATTTTATTATTTAAGTATTACAGAAAAGTATTAAGTTAACAGAAACATATTAATAGTGGGTATATATCGATAAATGTATACTAATAACATGTACAATTGTATTAGTAAATGAAATTGAAATGCGCCGATAAACATTAATAACGTAAATTTAATATTAATATTAAAATTTATATTGATAAATATATAATAATAACCCTAATAACATTTTAAAAAAAAACTATTTATATAAAAATAATTACTATATAATATAATAATAATAATAATAATAATTATTATTAAATATAAATAATATTTATTAATAATTATATAGTTATAATTTATTATTATATAATAATATAATTATATATAATTTAATAATTTAGAAATATACTATAATAATAATTATATTATAATTAAATTATAAACTCTATGAATAAATTATACCTAGAAATATGAACGTCTAGAATGACAAACTCAAGAGATCAATAATATTAAACCCAATAGATTACTATTATAAATCAAAAGTATATAAATCTTAAGATAAATATTGTAAATCCATAAAGTAAATATGGTTGACCATAGTTTACCATGTTTCATTTTCATAATGACATAATATTTGTAACAATGCGATATTAGACCATGGTTGACCATGATTGATTTTGATATCGAGAAAACCCTATGATAAATCCTATGATAAATATTATAAATCAAGGTATATAAACCTTACATTAAATATTATAAATGCTAAAATAAACATGGTTGATGATGGTTGACCATAGTTGATTTATATATTGAGACAATATTTGTCACAATACAACGTTGGACCATGGTTCAACATGGTTTTCCATTATTAATTTTCATATTGAGTCAATCTTTTTCACAATGCGACATTGGACCATGGTTAACCATGGATGACCATGGTTAACCAAGGTTGATTTTCATATTGAGATAATTTTTGTAACAATGTGACTTTGGACGATGGTAAACCATGATTAATCATACTTGACAATTGTTGACAATGGTTTTCCACAATTTATTTTCATATTGAGACAATCTTTGTCACAATGTGACGTTGGACCATGTTTGCCCATGATTATAAACCTAAGGGATCCATATTAAATCGAAGGATTGATATTATAAACCTTGTGAATAATATTATACCCTAGGAATATGAATCTATTGAATAATAAACCCAAGGGACCGATATTATAAACTCAAGGGAATAATAAACCTAAGGGATTATAAAATCAAAGGAGTAATATTAAACCCAAGGGATTAATATTATAAACCCAGGTCATATAAGCTCTAAGATAAATATTATATACCCTCAAATAAACATGGCTGATTTTCATATTGACACAATCTTTGTAACAATGTGAAGTTGGACCATCATTGACCATGGTTGTGAAAATGTGACATTGGGCCATGAGACAATATTTAAGAGAGTGTGCCCATGGTTATTGACCAAGGTTGACTATGATTGACCATGAAATTTTTTCATATTGAGAAAATATTTCTCGCAATGCGAGGTTGGAACATGGTGGACCATGATAGGCCATTGTTGACAACGGTTGAAAATGGTTTTCCATTGTTGTTAATGGTTTACATTTGTTGACCATGGTTGATGAGAGTTGAGAATAGTTTACCATGGCTAATTTTTATATTGAGACAATCTTTGTCATAATGTGACATTGGACAATGGTTAACCAGGATTATAAACCCAATGGATTTATAACAAAAAAAGGATTAATATTATAAACCCTATGAATAATATTATACCCTAGGAATATGAACCCTTAGACTAAGAAACACAAGAGATTTATATTATAAACCTAAGAGGTTAATATTAAAATCCCAAGGGAATAACATTAAATCCAAGGGATTAATATTATAAACCCAAGGTATATATACCCTAAGGTAAATATTATAAACCCTAAATTAAACATGGTTGACCATAGTTTACCATAGTTGACTTTAATGTTGAGACAATCTTTGTCACATTGTGAGGTTGGACCATGGTTGGACATAGTTTACCATGGTTTTCTTTCATATTGAGACATTTTCTTTCACGATCTGACATTCAACCATGGTTGATGATGGTTGGCAATGCTTGAACATGGTTGATTTTTATATTGAAACAATATTTGATACAGTGTGACATTGGACCATGGTTTATCATCATTATAAACCCAAGAGATTTATATTAAACCCAAGTATTAATATTATAAAACCTGTGAATAATATTATACCCTAGGAATATCAACCCTTAGATTAATAAACCCAGGGAATAATATTAAATGCAAGGGAAGAGTAATATAAACCTGATGTATAGAAGCCCTAAGATAAATATTGTAAACCGTAAAATAATCATGGTTGACGAGGGTTGAATTTCATATTGATACAATATTTGTCATAATGTGACACTGGACCATGGTTGACCATGGTTGATTTTCATATTGCAACAATATTTGTTGGAATGTGACATTGGACCATGGTTGACCATGATTCACTATGGTTGATGACAATTGACAATGCTTGACCATGTTTGTCTTTCATATTGTGACAATATTTTTCATAATGAGACATTAGACCATGGTTGACCATAATTAATTTTCATATCAACACAACCTTTGTCACAATGCAATGTTGGACAATTGTTGATTTTCATACTGAAAAAAAAATTTGTCAGAATGTGACATTGGACCATGGTTGACCATTATTATAAACCAAAGGGGATTTATATTGAACCCAAGTATTAATATTATAAACCTTATCAATAATATTATACCCTAGGAATATCAACCCTTATATTAATAAACTTGAGGGATTGATATTATAAATGCAAGGAAAGAATAAACCAAAGGGATTAACTCTGAAATCCCAATGGATTATAAACCCAAAGGAATAATATTATACACAAGGGATTATTATTATAAACCCAAGGTATATAAACCCTTATATAAATATTATAAACCCTAAAATAAATATGGTTGACCATGATTTGTCATTATCTATTTTCATATTGAAACAATCTTTGTCACATCGTGATGTTGGACCATGGTTGACCATCATAATAATCCCAAGGGATTTATATTAAACTCAAGGATAAATATTTTAAAACCTATGAATAATGTTATACCCTAGGAATATGAACCCTTAGATTAATAAACCGAAGAGATTGACATTATAACCCAAGGGGTTAATACTAAAACCCCAAGGGAATAATATTGAATCCAAGGGATTAATATCATAAACCCTAGGTATATAAGCCCTAAGAGAAATATTATAAACCCTAAAATAAATATGGTGGAACATGGTTGATTTTCATATTGGGATGTAATCTTTTTTATATTGATATGTAATCTTTTTCAAAATGTAATGTGGGACCATGGTTGATTTTCATATTGAGACAACCTTTGTCACATTGTGAAATTGGACCATGGTTTACCATGATTTATCATTGTTGATGATGGTGGGAAATGGTTTACTATTGTTAACCATGGTTGATAATTGTTGACCATGGGTGATTTTCATATTCAGACAATCTTTGTCACGGTGTGGCATTGGACAATGGTTGAACATGGTTGACCATGATTATAAACCCAAGTTATTTTTATTAAACCCAAAGATTAATATTATAGAGGCTATGAATAATATTATACCTTAGTAATGTGAACCCTTAGATTAATAAAACAAAGGGACTGATATTATAAACCCATAGGAATAATAACCTAGGAGGTTAATACTAAAACCCAAAGGGATTATAAACCCAATGGAGTAATTTTAAACCAAAGAGATTAATATTATAAACACAAGGTATATAAACCCTAAGATAAATATTACAAATCCTAATATAAACATGGTTGACCATGGTTTATTTTCATATTGAGATAATATTTTCCACATTGCGACATTAGATCATGGTTGACCATAATTGACTATGTTTGTTTTTCATATTGAGACAATCTTTGTCACAATGTGACAATGGACCATGGTTGACCATGATTATCCATGGTTGATCATGCTTGATAATGGTTGACCATTATTTACTATCATATCGAGACAATCTTGTCGTAATGTGGCATTGGACCATTGTTGATTTTGATATTGATAAAATCTTTATGACAATGTGACATTGAACCATGGTTGACCATGATTATAAACCCAACGGATTTATATTGAACCCAAGGATTAATATTATATACCTTACGAATAATATCATACCCTAACAATATGAATCATGAGATTAATAAACCCAAGGGATTGATCTTATAAATCTAAGGGAATAATAAACCCAAGGGATTAAGTCTAAAAACCCAGGTGAATAATATTAAACCTAAGGGATACTATTACAAACCCAATCTATATAAACCCTAAGATAAATTTTATGAATCTTGAAATAAAAATGGTTGACCACGATATATTGTTTTTTATTTTCATAGTGAGATAACCTTTGTCACAATGCAAGCTTGGACCATGGTTGACCACTTTTTATTTTCATATTGAAACAATATTTGTGACAATGTGACAATTAACCATGGTTTAACATGACTCGCCATGGTTGGCGATGGTTTACCATGGTTGACTTTCATATTGAGACGATATTTGTCACAATGTGGCATTGGACCATAGTTAACCATGCTTGACCATGATGATAAACACAAGGGATTTATATTAAACCCAAGGATTAATATTATAAACCCTATGAATAATATTGTACCTTAGGAATATGATCCCTTACATTAATAAACCCAAGGGATTAATACTATAAACCTAAGGGAATAATAAACACAAGGGATTAATATTAAAATTCCAAGGAATTATAAACCCAAGGTATATAAAACGTAAGATAAATATTATAAGCCCTAAAATAGACATGGTTGACGATGGTTTACCATTATTGATTTTCATATTGAGACACTCTTTTTCACAATTTGACATTGAATAATGGTTTATTTTCCTATTGAGACAATCTTTGTCCTAATGTGTCATTAGACCACGGTTGACCATGATTCACCATGGATGATGACAGTCAAGAATTGTTTACCATGGTTTATTTTCATATTGAGACAATCTTTGTCACAATGCGACATTGGACCATGTTTGACCATGAATGATTTTCATATCAAGAGAATATTTGACATAATGCGACATTGGACTGTGATTGATTTTCATATTGAGAAAATCTGTCACAATGTGATGCTGGACCATGATTGACCATGATTATAAACCAAAAGGATTTATATTGAACCTAAGCATTAATATTATAAACCCTATTAATAACATTATACCCTAGTAATATGAACCCTTAGATTAATAAACCCAAGGAATTGATATTACAAACCCAAAGGAATAATAAACCCAAGGTATTAATACTAAAAAAACAAGGGGTTATAAAACTAAAGGAATAATATTAACCCCAAGGGATTAATTTTATAAACCCAAGGTAAATAAACCCTCGGATAAATATTATAAACCATAAAATAAACACAATTTACCATAGTTTACTATTGTTTATTTCATATTAAGACAATATTTGTCACAATGCGGTGTTCGACCATGGTTGATTTTCACATTCAGATAATATTTGTCACAATGTGACATTTGACTATGGTTGACCATGATTGGTTTTCATATTGAGATAATCTCTGTCACAATGTGACAATGGACCATGGTTGACCATGGTTTACTATGATTATAAACCCAAGGGATTTGTATTCAACCCAAGGATTAATATTATAAACCGTGTGAATAATATTATACCCTAGGAACATGAACCCTTACATCAAGAAACCCAAGGAATTGATATTATCAACCCAAGGGAATAATATTAAACTAAAGGGATTAATATTATAATTCCAAGGTATATAAACCCTAAGATAAATATTATAAACCCTAAAATAAGCACGGTTGACCATGGTGACTAAAAATGCAGGGGATTGTAGACGGAAGGGAATAATATTAAACGCAAGGGATTAATATTATAAACCCAAGTATTATAAACTCTAAATTATATATTATAAACTCTAAAATAAACATGGTTGATGATTGTTTACCATGATTGATTTTAACATTGAGACAATCTTTGTCATAATGTCACATTGGACCATTTTTTACCATGGTTGATTTTCATATTGAGACAGTCTTTGTCACAATATGACATTCGACCATGGCTGACCATGATTAACCATGGTTAACAACGGTTGACAATGGTTGAGCATGGTTTATTTTCATATTGAGACAATTTTTACATAATTTGACATTGGACCATGGATGTTTCTCATATTTAGAAAATCTTTGTCACAATGTGATGTTGGACAATGCTTATAAACCCAAGGAATTTATATTTACCCTAAGTTTAATAATATAAACCATATGAATAATATTTTATCATAGGAACATGAACCCTTAGAATATTAAACCCAAGGGACTCATATTATAAATCCAAGGGATTAATACTAAAAACCCAATGAAAAAATATTAAAGCCAAGAGGTTAATGTTATAAACCCAAAGTATATAAAAACTAAGATAAATATTATAAACCATAAAACAAACATGGTTGACCATGGTTTACCATTGTTGATTTTCATATTGAGAAAACCTTTGTCACAATGCAACGTTGAACCATGGTTGACCATTGTTGATTTTCATATTGAGACAATATTTTTCACAATGTGACATTCAACCATGGTTGACCATGATTGACCATGGTTGATTTTCATATTGAGACAATGTTTGTCATAGTGTGACATTAAACCATGATTGACCATGGTTGACGATGGTAGACAATGTTTGACCATGGTTGATTTACATATTGAGACAATATTTGTCACGATGTGACATTAGACCATGGTAGACCATGATTATAAACCCAATGGATTTATATTAAACCCAAGGACTAATCTTATAAATCCTATGAATAATATTACACCCTTGGAATGTGAACCCTTGGATTAATAAATCCTAAATATTGATATTATAAACCCAACGGAATAATAAACACAACAGATTAATACTAAAAACCTAAGGGATTATAAACCCAAAAGATTAATATTATAAACCCAAGCTATATAAACCTTAGGATAGATATTATAAACCCTAAAATAAACATAGTTTACCATGGTTGATTTTCATATTCAGACAGTCTTGGCCACAATTAACCATAACTATTATTAATTATTATTATTATTGTTATAGTTAATAATAATTAATAATAATTATTTACTAGTGAATTTGTTATTATTACTAATATATATTATTATTATTATTACAACTATTATTATTATATTAATTATTAATTATTATTAGTATTTAATTAATTAAACTTTGCTCCTTCAATTCAACTTATTAAACTTTGCTCCTTCCATTCAACTTGTCACCATTGATACAAGTTTAGATATCCATTAGAGAATCAAAATTTTGGCTATGAAACAAAACTATCAAATGTTGAATCCAGTTATGTTTATTATCCGTCCTTGTATAATAAGAAAAAACATAAAAGATGCTAATACAATGGTGCACTATAAATAGCATATACTATTGTAAAATGTAAATCAATTTGTGAAATTAAAACAACTAAAAAAATAGTATTATAAATGGATCTCTTTAATAACATCCTTCATATTATAATATAACGATGGAAATTGACAAACTAATTTCCTATTAATCAAAGACCTCGAAGGGATAAAGTAGAGTAGACACTAATAAAAAAGTTTCAAAACCTTTCTTTGGCAATTTGAATAACTTTGAAGTGATCGAAGTCCACAAGATTTTCAAAGCATGTCCTATTTTGAGTATTTGTCACTACCCTAGACAACAGATGAGAAAACACAGTGCAAAACATGAATAGCCAAAACTAATAAGTGCATCAAATTCCTAAGCCAAACACATTTGTTGTAGATCATATTTCTTTTTTTTCTTCTGATGCCTACGATATTATCTAATACTTCTTCATTGTTCTTGGAAACCTTCGACCATTTCCTTTTCCTCCACTTGTCGGCGTAGGCAATAAGAACCACCATGCAATTTTCACTTTGTTGATCGTCCTGCGTGGTGTCGCTTATACCATCTTCAATCATTTCGGAGTGCGAATGAGAAACATTGAAAGTATCAATATTGTTTCCATTCTGTTTCTACTTAAAAATAGTCGTTACGAAAAACCAAAGGTTTGAATCCCTAGACTAGTTGTGTGAAGTAGTTTTCCATATTAGGCCCCATATTTCCTTGCTCGCCGACCAGCACACTGTGGATGGGAGATGTCAAGCGCTTTCGAAAAATGCCTCCATGAAGCCAAAGAATGTTCAGGTCGATGTTCTCATTCAAGCAGGGAATTTCTATCATTTCAATTTTCTTCCATTATATCCATGGCTTACTAAATCTCAAACGCTTTTTTGGGCCAATCAGGGGTATCATTATTTCTTTGTACCTTCCTTCCTGAGTTGAATACCTGCACCTCCAACCTGCCCTGCCATGTGCACTCATCAAAGATCAAGGAGGTGAGTTTGAAGATATGTCCATGAAGTGAATAGTCCGTTAGAAATTGTAATTATTCCGGCATGTGGAGTTAGCTAAACATAGAGAGTGTTAACTGAGTGGTTCAGTGCATAAGTGCAGTCCATATTTAGAATGTGAGTCAATTGAGTTAAGTGTGTGCATGTCAAGTTATTTTATGCAAGTAGCTAGTTGAAAAAGGGTAAATACCCTTCAGGAGGTCCATGTTCATTGTAAGGATCAAATTTTGTGTGATCAATACTGAAAAGTAGCTAGTTGAAAAAAAGTAAATACCTTCACGAAGTTCATTGTAAGGATCAAATTTTGTGCAATCAATAAAAGAACAACCACTAGTATTTTATGTGTCAATTATTTATACCTTTTTCTGGTAAACCTTTCCAACAAATTGATATCAAAACTAAAGTCAAAAGATCTGCAGCCTCAGATTGCATAACTGCACTGCGTGAGCGATAAATCATGTTGGAAAATCACCAAGAGCACAAAGCCGCCACTAGCGTCGAGCTGTAAGAAAGGTCAAGCCAGCATCGACAGAGAATCGCGTTCAGAGAAAACCAGCCATCATCAACAATTAAAAGCTTGCATGAAGAGTCAAAAGTTTAATAGTGTTGAAATTGTAATTTCAACTGCAGTAAAATTTGAACAAGCGAAAGCTACTTTACTTCAGCAAAAACGTGCAGTTTTTTCTTGCGATGCGATCATATCGCAAATCGCATTTCTTTATCCTTGCCTTAATTGCGTTTTCCTTGTTTTCTGTGATGCGATCTTATCGCAGATCGCAAATCGCATGCATACTTGGATCCTCTGTTATGTTCACTTGATTTCTCCGATTGCGATGGTGCGATGCGATCCGATCGCAAATCGTAAATCGCACTAATATAATAGTGTTCCATTTTTCCTCCCGCAGATTGTGATTCTGCGATGCGATCCAATTGAAGTCATCGGTTGAAGTACAGGCCTGCAGCAAATGAATTTGACGTGAAGTAAAAGTTTCATTTACCGCCAGTTTTGTCAGTAAAACAGTAAATGTAATTTACTGTGGGTTGATAAGTTTTGGTAAAGATTTTAATCTTGTTTCAGCAGGAGTATGGGCACAAGTAAAAGCTGGTAAAACCATTTAATTTTATTGTTTTTCTTTTACGGAAGCATAGCAAGAGAAAACGGATGTAAGTTTTTTTTTGTTATCATATATACATGTAATGTTTGTTTGTTGACAATGCAATTAAAAAAAAGAGAGGCACAGCGGTGCGTATGTAAAGTTCTGAATATGCAAAAGGAAGCACGCAGCAGCATGAGAAAAATCTACATGTAATTTCCACACAGCAGTGAAATGTTATTGGTGAATCCCTCTGTGAGAGAGGAAGATCATAATCTGTAACAATATTTTTTTTTATTAATGAATAGAAATCCTTGGTGTGTGAAAACTCTGTCCGCTGCTCGGAAATTTTATTTTTGTTTCCACTGTGTTAAAGATCTTGTGGCAAAACAGAGCATTGTCTTTGTGTGCAGTTTTTGTTGTGTTTTTGGGATTTTACCAGAAAAATTCCCCAATAGTGGTATCAGAGCTTGTCCAGGCTCTTTGAAGGTGTCAAAGAAGCTGAAGGAAGGTTTCTTGCTGTAGCAGCTTCCTCAACAGAGTGAAGACTCAGTGAAAAATCCAAGGTATTTCTCAAGCTAATTTTTTTGTGTTGCTGCTGAAGAAACAATCAGTTATTTTAATATACATTCAAGCATTTTATAGCATAGTTAAAGAGTGCTAGAATGGCCAGCACCAGCACCAGCATGGGTATGTTTAATCCTCAATTCTCACAGTTCAATGGGAAAAACTATGACTATTGGGCAATAACCATGAGAGCCGTGTTTGCCTGTCAAGATTTATGGGAATTAGTTCAAGATGGTTTTGAAGAACCAACAGATGAAAATGAGTTTAATAGATTAACTCAGGCAGAGAAAGATCTACTAAAGAGTAATAGGAAGAAGGACTCAAAAGCCCTTGTATTTTTGTATCAAGCAGTGGACCAGAGTGTGTTTCCAAGGATAGTAGCAGCTAAGACATCCAAAGAAGCATGGAAAACTCTCAAAACAACCTATCAAGGCATGGAGAAAGTGAAGACAACAAAACTACAGTTGCTGATGAGATATTTTGAGAATCTTTGCATGAAGGAGTCATACAATGTTGACTCATTCTTCACACATGTGATTGGATTGGTCACACAGATGAGGACTCATGGAGAAGTTCTTGAAGAAAGGAGGATTGTGGAGAAACTATTGAGGGTCCTACCCTCAATGTTTGATGTGATTGTCACCACCATAGAAGAGACAAAGGATCTCTCAAACTTTTCAGTTGATGAACTTCATGCATCACTGATAACTCATGAGCAGAGGTTGACTAGAAATGAAAACTTATCTCTAGAGCAAGCCTTCAAGATCCAGATGTCCTTTGGAAGAGGAAGAGGTCAAGGCAGAGGAAACAAAAGAGGAAGAGGCAGAAGCCAGAACAGAGGTGGAAGGAACAGTCAAGCAAATGCTCAAGGAAGAGGCGGCAATCCAAATCAGAACCAAGGCCAAGGTAGTAGCCAACAAATAGGACAACATCATGCTCAGGGACAGAGGTATGAAAAATCCAATGTCCAATGTTATTATTGTAAAAAATATGGGCATTATGTAAATGAATGTAGGAAGAAGCAGCATGATATGAGTAATAGTTCTAGTGCAAATATCACTAGAGAAAATATCAGCCAAAATAATGTTTTATTAGCTTGTAACATGGCTGAAACAAACAGTGAAGATATATGGTTTCTAGATTCCGGTTGTAGCAAACATATGACAGGAAACATAGCCTTGTTTTATTCTTTAGATCAAAGTGTCAAGTCACAAGTCAAACTTGGGACTGATAGTAAAATTTCTGTTATGGGTAAAGGAGAAGTTAAGATATCTACAAAGAAAGGAGAGAGGAAAACCATAGCAGATGTCTATTATGTTCCTGGAATGAAGTGTAACCTCTTGAGTATTGGATAGCTTTTCCATAAGGGGTACAATGTTTTCTTTAAGAATGATGTATGCACCATCATGGATATAGCACCCAGCAAAAGATGTATTGCTGAAGTGAAGATGACGAGGAACAGAATGTTCCCTCTCAGAATAAGGGCATATTTGAAAAACAAAGAAGTAATTGCAGTAGTTACCCAAGAGGCTTTCCAAAGCGTACCAAAGGATGAAAATTGGTTGTGGCACTTGAGATTTGGACATCTCAACTTTGGAGGTCTTAACTTGTTGAGTAGAAAATGAATGGTAAGAGGATTACCATTGATAGAGAAACTGGACAGCCTTTGTGAAGGTTGTATCTTGGGAAAACAACACAGAGAAAGTTTTCCATCAAGGAAAAGCATAAGGGAAAAATCACCCTTAGAGATTGTCCACTCAGATGTATGTGGACTGATGCAAACTCCATCACTAGCAGGTAGCCAATATTTTCTAACATTTATTGATGATTTTACAAGAAAAACTTGGGTATATTTCCTTAAGAACAAAAGTGAAGTGTTTGAAAAAATCTGAAATTTCAAAGCACTTGTGGAAAATCAAAGTGGGCTGCGTATCAAAGTTTTGAGAAAAAACAGAGGAGGTGAGTATATCGCCAAAGAATTCCTATGGTTTTGTAGAGAAAATGGAATACACAAGCAATTTACAGCAAGGTACACTCTGCAGCAAAATGGAGTTGCTGAAAGGAAGAATAGGACCATCATGGATATGGCGAGGAGCATGTTGAAGGCAAAGCATTTGCCAAATGATTATTGGGCTGAAGCTGTAAATTGTGCAGCGTATATTTTGAATAGGTGTCCTACAAAAGCAGTGATGAAGAGAGTGCCAGAAGAAGCATGGAGTGGGAGAAAGCAAGGAGTCACCCACATGAAAGTTTTTGGATGTGTGGCCTATGCACACATTCCAGATCAGCTAAGGAGGAAGTTGGACAACAAAAGGGAGAAATGTCTTTTCATTGGATATAGTGAGGAATCCAAAGCCTACAGGTTGTATATCCCATCTACCAAGAAGTTTTTTGTTAGCAGAGATGTTCAATTCATTGAAGAGGAAGCTTGGGATGGAAGCATAGAGAAAACAGTGAATGTTAAAAACTATTTGTCTCATGATGAAGATGATGAGGAAGTGGCTGAAATGCATCCCCAAACAGCAATGCCAACACAAGGACAGCAAAGGACACCATTGATGATAAACGAGAGTGCTTCTCCAAGCACACCACAAGGAGGAAATTCAAGTGCATCTTCAAGCACTTGCACACCAAGTGAAAGAGGTAAAAAGTTCAGAAACTTGAGTGACATTTATGATGAAGGAATGAATTCCTTATTTTCCTTGTTTTGTCATGTTGATGATCCTATTCATTTTGAAGATGCTATTAAAGATAAGAAATGGATAGAAGCTATGGATGATGAGATGAATGCCATAGAAAGAAATAAAACATGGGATTTGGTTGAGCTACCAAAAGGTAAAGAAGTCATTGGAGTGAAATGGGTTTACAAGACCAAGAGCAATGCAGAAGGCAAGATAGAAAGGCACAAGGCAAGGCTGGTTGTCAAAGGGTACAAGCAGCAGTATGGGAGAGATTATGAGGAGACTTTTGCACCGGTTGCAAGAATGGAAACCGTGAGAGCAGTGCTGTCCATAGCAGCACAAACAAATGGAAAGTCTACCAAATGGACGTGAAGTCAGCATTCCTAAATGGAATGTTAAAGGAAGAGGTTTATGTTGAACAGCCTCTAGGCTATGAGAAGAAAGGTGGAGAGCACAAAGTGTGCAAATTGAAGAAAGCTCTTTATGGGCTGAAGCAAGCGCCAAGAGCATGGTACAGCAGAATAGATTCATATCTATTAGATAATGAATTCGACAAGTGTGAAGGAGACCCACCGTCTACATCAAAGAAAAAGATGGTAAAATTTTAATTGTTGTCTTATATGTTGATGATGTTATTTTCACAGGTAATGATGATCAGCTCATTAAGAATTTTAAATCAGTCATGAAAAAGGAATTTGAAATGACTGACATGAGTTTCTTGAGATACTTCTTAGGCATAGAAGTAGATCAAAATGAAAAAGGAATTTTTATCTCACAGGCAAGATATGTAAATCAAGTATCGAGCAGATTTAACATGCAAGAATGCAAGGCAGCGATCACTCCCACAGTAATGGGATTAAAACTCAGCAGAGATGACAGCAGCAAGGATTTTGATCCTAGTTTGTACAAGAGTATTGTAGGCAGCCTTATGTATTTAACAGCAACTAGGCCTGACATTATGTATGATGTTAGTTTAATTTCCAGATTCATGGAGAGGCCAAAGGAGGCACATTGGCAGGCAGCAAAAAGAATTTTGAGGTATGTCAAAGGTACCA